>PVKH010000058.1:43858-54933 GCA_004027955.1 Chaetophractus vellerosus | reverse complement strand
TTATTACATATCTCCCCTTCCCCCCCGTTGCGGGGACGCGCCGAGACTTGGTCACTGCGCAGGCGCGGCTTTCCCCGCTTGTGGGCGGCTTCTGCTTCCGTCACGGCCGGCTCCAGTTCGCGGGTGGCTGGCTGTGCTCAATTTGCAGGCGACCTGCCCTGCCCGTGGCAGCTTTTGCCTGTCCGTGGCAGCTTTTTGCCCTGCCCACAGCGGCTCCGGCCCGCCCACGGCGGCTTGCCATTCTCAAGGCGGTCTGCCCGCTAGGAGAGGTCCCCGGGAACCGAACCCAGGGCCTCCCATGTGGTTTCCCAGCAAGCTCTTTATCCACTGAGCTATCTAGCCGGGCCCAGGTTTTTTGAATATTGTAATGTGTTTTTGGAATTCAGGGGGTGGAGTGTAATGGTTTTAGAGTTTTATTCAATTGTGAATTCCAAAAATGGATTATTCTTGTAAACTAATCTGTTCATCTGGGCATGATTAAGTTATGATAAGGGCATTAACTGGGCCCCGCCCCTTGGTGGGTGTGGTTTCAAGTATAAAGGCTAGGCAGCAGATCTGAGTTGCAGTGATTTAGAGAAGAGATTTAGAGAAGCGGATTGGAGAAGCAGTTCTGATGTTGGAGTGAGCCGTTTGCCTGATAGTTTACAGCTGCCTTGTGGAGAGACACAATGCATAGAAAGCCTCATGGTCTACAGCTGAACTCATGAAGGAAACAGAAGCTAAGCCCAGAGAGAAATGCAGCCCCGGGAACAGAAGAACCCGGAAGCCTGAACCCTGGAGACATCGGCAGCCATCTTGCTCCAACACGTGGACTTTGGTATGGGAAGAAATTTATGCTTTGTGGCCTGGTAACTGTAAGCTTCTACCCCAAATAAATACCCTTTATAAAGACTGACCAATCTTTGGTATATTTCAAAAGGCACGCCTGTGGCTGACCAAAACAGGTATATACTCAGAAGAATTGAAAGCAAGGACATGAGCAGATATATGGACACCAATGTTCGTAGCAGCATTATTCAATATTGCCAAAAGTTGGAATCAACCCCAATGCTCATCAACAGATGAGTGGATAAACAAAATGTGGTATATACATACAATGGAATATTACTCAGTTGTAAGAAGGATACAGTACTAACACACGGGATAACAGGGATGAATATTGAGGACCTTATACTGAGTGAAGCAAGCCAGGCATTGAAGGACAAATATTATATGATCTCTCTGATATGAATTAAGCAAATCTAGCCAACTCAGAAAGCTAGATGCTGGAAGATAAGTTTACATGAAATAGAAAGGGGAAAGAAGTTTGTGAGCCAAAGCCCATATGGGCAAAAACTATAATAAGGTGGAAGTGAGTAGTTGGGCAGTGGGGCATGTGACAGGGGTGTAGGGATACTATTGGGTTGAGAGGTGCATGCTTGACAGGGGGGTCAAGTGGGAAGGATGGGTTATATGGTCCATTGACCTGGGGTGAGGATTGGGGGAGGGAGGTGAACACTGGGGATTGATGGCTATGTGGGTGAAACTACAATGATGAGTGAACCTTTTTGGCAATATGACAAGGAAGGGCTATTTGTTTAGGGTTTGGATATAAGGGCATTTGGGACAAGGCATACCTGGGGCAGTCTTTGAGAGAATGTGCGAGTGATCATTTTGTCATCATGTGCTGTATGAGTGGGGAAAGACCCACTTAAGGAGTGGGAAGGAGTTGGACTCCCATGCTGGGGAGGCCCAATATGTTCTCAAACAGAGGGGAGAGTATCTCTTAAGAGAATGGAGAGCTCACAATAAGGGAGTACAGACTAGTGTGTCAAGCCCTCAGCATTGTAGAAAATATCTATGAACTTTGTCCTGCAAAGAGTGAAGCATGGTGGTCGCCATGGACTCTGAGAGGAGGGGGATAGAGTAATATAATAGATGGAAGAGGGGCTATTTAGGGGGCAATGGACGTGTTCTGCATGATTTTGCAATGATGGATACAGGCCATGTTAAATTTCAAAAAAAAATTATAAAAGTGTATGGTCTGAAATGTAAACCATAATGTAAACCATTGACTGTGGTTAATAGCTATGTTTCCATATTTGTACATCAGTTATAACAAACATACTATCCACTTGTAAAAAGGTTAATAGGGAAGGGGAAAAGGGAGAGGATGTTGAGTATATGGGAGTCCTCTATATTCTGCACGTAACTTTACTGTGACCTAAAACCTTTTTGAAGACAAAAAAAATAAACAAATAAGACACTGGAGAAGAAATGTAAGAAAATGCCACTGTACATACAGGACAACAGATATTACAGTGATGGAAGGCAAAATGTCAAAAAAATTTTTTTAATATTTTTCATTTTTTAGTCCCCCATTTTTAAACTTTATTTTAGTTTTTCTAAATTATTATGGATTTTATTTCTTATGTTTAAACCTATCATTATTATTTTATTTTCCTATTAATTGAATTTCACAACATTCTTAATTTTTGAAAGAGTTTTGGAACACAGAAGGGATACAATTATAGCAGAGGAGGATCAATGGTGTGGGGTGTCAGTGATGTGGGATACATGGGAGGAAGTTCACCTGGGCATACATATAAGGTATATAAATATTTTCAAATATTCACGGGGCATTGCTACAATGGGTTGAGAGTCACACAACAGCCAAAGGATTATTGAATTACCATCCTGGGGAGCTCTGCCACATTCTCTAATGGAACAGTAAGAATCCCACAAGCACAGGGGCAATGACTAGTGAAGAAGGAAGGTCTATTGATGGGCCCTTGATATTGATGGCTATGCTTATGAGCCTTTTATTTTGAATTTTCAAATTGGCCTAGTGTTGTAGGGTGCCTAAGTATTACCTCCTGAGAGCCTCCTTGTTGCTCAAATGTGCCCTTTCTCTAAGCCAAACTCAGCATGTGGATGCATTACCTTCCCCCCAGAGAAGAACATGACTCCTGGGGAGGAGCTTCCCTGGCACCAAGGAATTACTACCAAGCAATGGCTATTGATACCACTGGAAAAACACCTTGAATAAAAGGGAGAAAAGTTAAAGACAAATGAGTTATGTCTAAGAGACTTCAAAGTGAGTCAGGAGGTCATCAGAGAGGTAATGCTTAGGCAGGATCTTGTAGATGGCCAAAGTGGACACTATCCAAAACAGTGGAGCTCCTGAGGGCTCTGGAGACACCTAGGTCCTGTGGTCTTGGCGGTTAGCTCTGGAGTTTGGTGCCTTGCCAGTAGGCCCTACTTTGGACATTGTGTTCCCTAGTGTGACAGAGTTGGACTCAAATATGTCTCCTCCTCTATGCATGCCTCTTCTGTCTTTTTTCTTTGAACCTATAGTTGGTACTGTAGTTGGTAGGTGTATTTCCAGAAGACTTGAATCTCTGGGATGTCCATGTACTGGTGGCCCTGAACCTCAGCAGAGTTGTGGCACCTACTCTCCAGTTCATTGTACTCACCAAGGACAGCTGATGGGGAGGTGAGGATGGACAACCACCACACCAAGAAACCAAGAGAGTCTACAACTGCAAGCAAGCGAGTCTCATCCATCAGCCATATGGGATCGAAGTCCCCTCTCAATTAAAGGTGGAGTGGGCATCACCACCCCAGAATCCTCAGGATTGGCAAATAAAATATGGAGTAGAGTAGACTTACTGGTGTTGTACTATAGAATTTATTGTGTTTCTAGCATTGGGAGAAATTATATCATGGATGCGGAAGTGAGGGAGAGGGAAAAAGGGGTGTAATATGGGGGCATTTTCAGGACTTGGAATTGACCTCAATGACATTGCAGTAACAGATACAGGCCATTATTTATCCTGCCATAGGCTACAGAATTGAGTGGGAGAGAGTATAACCTATAATGTAAACTATAATCTATCCTTACTGCCAATGCTCCAAAATGTGTTCATCAATTGCAATGAATGTACCATACTAATGAAGGAAGTTGTTAATGTGAGGAAAAGTGGGAGGTCTGGGGAGTGAGACATATTAGAATCCATAATTTTTTATGTAACAATTTATGTAATATAAGTATCTTTTTAAAATAAATAAAAATGTAATTTTAAAAATCTGTCTACTTGAAACTACTATAGTGACATATACCTTACAATCTAATTAAAGAGAATTTATCAATACTGTGTGAGCACCAAAATGCAGAAAATTCTTTAAAGAGCCATATAGCCTACAGTTTATGGATTTACCACTTAAACAGAACTATAGAAATGGGAAACCTTTGCAAATCCTATGAGGAATAGTGAAAGAATTGTTAGGACCCTTATATCACAGTACCCAATAGAAGAAATGAAAGTAAAATTAGAAGATTTAAAAATAACTCAACAAAATTTCAATGCCCATGCCATGGCAGCTCTCTTGCATTTAGGACTTCAAATTAAAAATAGATATGAAATCGTGGATCACATTTATGAACACAGGAGAAAGGTAGAGGGATCATCAGACACTTTAAAAACAGCAGTAGGCCAGATGGATTTTAACACTGAAAATATTAGAAAAACTATTGACAAATGACAGTTAGAAAATCAATATAACATGCCACAACAAAATCTAAAAGATATGTGTGACATTTTAAGACTAGCACTCCTAATAGGTATAGATATTGGGTACAAAAATATTGCTGATAATCTGGCTATATCCATATTAGATATGATTCATGACAGTGGATGTGATTACTTAAGAGCACAAGAAATACAAATAAAAGGAAGAATACAGAAATCAGGATATCACATTTTGCAATATCCAAGTTTCGAAGAGGCGTGTGCATGATTAGAGCAGATCAAACACCCACAGTAATAGAAGAAGGTATACAGATACTACCACAAAGTATAGGAGAGTGTACATTAGGTAGTTATCTAATTCCTAGCTACACAGAACTACCAGAAATAAACATACCTATGATTTTAGCCAAAATGTGAGAGAAACCAATAGCATATAACATAGGTAATTTGACTATGATAATATGTTCTAAAAATGTAAGATACATAACATTGGACTAAGAGAAGAAATGTGGAATATCTTATCCAAGTTTGTATCAAATTAAAACAAATTACAATCATTATGATTAGTGGAAAATATTTTATACCCAGATCATAAAAGATAAAGGAACTCTGAGATTGAACAATGAGATATATCATCTTGCTAAAAAAGGAATTAAATATAATTTATGTAAATAAAACATTAAGAAAATATAATCAGGCATAAGAACACTTGGGAGAAAAGTAGAAACGGGTCCAATCCGTGTTACAGAAGGCAGAATAGGACTATATGAGATACATTTCCCAAAAATAATGGCTGTACTAAGTATTGCCTATATGGCAACAGAAAAAAAACTTTGCAAAATGCTATGAGCCTTTGCACATCTATTACTGTTAGAATGAATGTATGCATGCACATGTTAAAGAAATTACAGCAGCGATCATATTGATTGTATTAAGAGTTATAGTATTAAAAATGCTTATAAAAAGAGCATAAGCAAAAATATTGTGATCCAAGACCAGGGTGGATTATTGTGTATTGAAATGATATTAATGATCTTGAATCCAAAAAATATTGTAAACATGTTGACCACCAATAGAATGTAAGCAAATTGAGAAAAACATATTTTTATAACAAGTAATCATGACATTTGTGAGAGAATATGATATGTATTGGCTTGATAACAGCCAAGAGGGGAGCTCCCTTGGTAAAAGTATTGAAGACCAGACCTCTGAGGTATAAAAACCCAGTGCAGGTGTGATAAGTACAGGCAGGTTGATATCCAGTCGCTCTGACTTCTGGCTCTAATGTCTGTTTTGAGCTGAGAGGCTCACTGTTGCCCACACTGTCTGTATTAGTCTACCAAAGGGTGCTGATGCAAAGTACCAGAAATCTGTTGGCTTTTATAAAGGGTATTTATTTGGGGTAAAAGCTTACAGTTACAAGGTCCTAAAGGGTCTAACTCAAGGTTGCTTTCTACCAGACAGTTGCCATGTATTGAAGCAAGATGGAGGGTGATCTCTGCTGGGTTTCGACCTTCGCCTCTGGGCTTCCTATATCAATCTCAGCTCTCTTCCCAAGGTCGGTTGTAAGCTAGCAGGCAAAGAGGTCCATTTCAACCAGGGGTTTTACCTGTTTGAAACTTCTCCTTTCTGTCACATGGCAGGATCAAAATGACAAAGTTCTTTTCTGCTGTGTCTCCTTGAGTGAGTGTCCATTTGTATTGGCTCACCAAGGGAGCAGGGACTCAACTTGATTCATGCCTTACTGACATGGCTGAATCAAAGCCCTAATCTTAAGAAGTATTTTAATCAAAGTTCCCTCAACTGAATCCAACATTATCAAAGGTATCACATTGTGGCAGTTTGAGATTATTTATGAATCCCCAAAAAAGAAGGGTTATGTTTGTAAACTAATCTGTTCTTCTGGGTATGATAACCTTTCATTGTATTAAATTCAAAGGATTTAAGTTTACTTGACAAAATCAACTTAGGGCTTTTGATTCAATCATATCAGTAGGGCGTGACTCAGGTTGATTCCCAACCCCTAGGTGGGTTGATATAAATTGACACTCATTCAAGAAGACACACAGGAAGAGAGAGTGCTCTGTCATTTTTGATCCTGTGGCCCTGGGGAGAGATGAGCCATTTGCGTGATAGCTTACAGAGACTGTTGGGAAGAGAGCTGAGACTGATATAGAAAGCCCAGAGAAAAACGAGCTCTATGCCAGCAGAGGGAGTGAGCCCTGAGAGACAAGCCCTTATGCCAGCCTCCAGGTAAGATATAGGAAACCCTGAGAGATGAGCCCTAACGAGAAGAGAGAGGACTGGAAGCCCAGAAAGAAAGGAGAGACTAGGTAGAGTTCAGTGACCACCTTGCATCAACACGTGGCAACTGACTTTTATAAGAAAGCAACCTTAATTTGGACTCTTTAGGGCTTTGTTACTGTAAGCTTTTATTTATAAAAGCCAACAGGTTTCTGGTACTTTGCATCTGCACTCTTTTGGCAGACTAATATACACACCCAGATGAATAGGTTAGTTCACAAACATAATTGTTCTCTTTTTGGGATTCACAAAAATAATCTCAAACTGTCACACTGTGACCAGTGCCTCCCACTAACTGCTGCAGACCCTCCACTGAGGCAGCAGAGTCTGGCTCCCATGACCTCTCATTTAAGGCACCTGCCTGACTTCTGTCAGTCATCAGGCTGATGGACTTCAGGGACTCTGATGTCTTCTACCTTTAAATACATTGTGTGCCTTGACTTGATTATTGCACATTGGTTGTGTTGGCAGCTTGAGGTTAAGCAAATAAATAAATTGCATTGAGCCTTCAAACTATTGCCCTGCCGAATCTGCTTTTAAGTGCTGAATTTACTTTCAATTTGATCTGCTTTCAGTTTGTTATGACAATTTTACATGACAATAGCTTTAAGGTTTTCTGAATTTCTTGTCTCTGGAAGTGTGCAAATAGAGGCTCACAACTTCTTGGTGAAGATGATATAGGAGGAATTCAAACAGTGGCTGGGCTCTCGCTTCATGAGCATATGACCTGGGCAGTCACACAGAGCCCCATGCTTAGGGGAATTCATTTAATGCTCTTTGGTCACTGTCTTTAATTTTTTAATGTTTGAAAAACTTGTCATGCATTTTCCATTACCCCTGGATTCCATAAATTGTGCAGTCAGTCCTGAAGCACCAGATCGATAATGTGATCAGTTGACCTTTAAAGACCCAGCAGATACTGAATTCCTTTTATCTTATATACTGTAGAGGAACTCAGAATAAGAAAAGGCCTTTGAATAATAACATTGAAAGGGACCTTCTGGGGATATGATGATTGGTAGTAAGGAAGCTTCATATGAAAAAATTAAATCTACCTGTGCCTATCCAAATCAATTATATTGTTTTTCTAAACAGAGGAGAGTGACTTGGGTAATTTGGAATTATTTTAACTTCTTACATAACAGTTAAAGAAATCAAGTGAAACAATTGTGGAGGAAAAATGAGAGAATATATCATTTTTGGTCTGACATCAGTACAAATTGAAACAAACAGGCAATTAATGATTCTAGCAGTAATGGCAATACAGCTAACAAGAGAAGAGGGCATGGGCAAAGCAAGCAATTCTTGTACACAGTCTGGAGGCTAAATAGGCTATTAGCTGTATACATGGCCCACTTGAAACAGTCAATTATTAGAGATATTCCATTTTTATCATATCAACATTGGGACATTTTTCATCCAATTGCTACACTAAACGCTCCAAAAATCTAATTTATGTATAGCAAAACCTCACAAAATAAGTTACAATTTTTACATGTTTATCTCAGATATCTTCAGAGCAAACTCTAAAAACATCTCTGAATGGGAAAACACTGACATTAATATTGTCTTGATCCTTCTCTTTAGATGTCTCAAATATTCTCCACTCTGGATGTGAGTAGTTTATTTCCCTGGACCCTTCTAAAATCCCCATTTATAATACAGTGAAATCCGGAAAGCCCATATGGCTCAATGCAATTTTCTCATAGAAATCTCCAGCTAATAATAATCTCTCTTGAGTCCCCTGGTGAGATGCAAAGCTCCTTTATCATCAGAGGTTGAGAAAAATGAATCAAAGAAGGGAGCAAAGCCATTTACGAACTAAGGAGAAATCTACACAAACACCTTGACTTTCAGTTTCAAATTTAGACTTTTACTTGAAATGAAGTTGTAAGTCATATATTATAACTAAAAGAAAAAGTAATCTAATTCCTATTTTTATGTGAGATGTATCTCATCTTAATAAAAATATGAATATTGGAAAATTTGGCTTTTAAGGGAAGTGTTAATACAGTAAATCTGTTTTATTCAGTATCCATGAAATTGAGATTGTTGCCTTCAAGAGTTCATGGCTACTAGCAAAGTTTTCCGTGAAATAATAAAAATATTCAAAAAGCTTACAAATATGAATGACAATAAATATAATATATAGCAGTGGCTACATTTCTGAATAATTTACTATATCAGAGAACTAGATGGAGAAAACAAACTAATTTCTTAAATCAAAAGAACACTTCATATTAAAAAGAGTCACATAGCTTCTATTAATCCCATTACTTATACTTTCCCTGAAGGAAATCCTAGAATTATTCCTGCTTCACAGCACTTAAAAAGTGTGCCTTCATTTTTAGATTGCATAGATTCTTCTGAACCAGGGAGAGAGAATGTAGAAATAAAGCAGGAAAAAAACTGAAGAAAGAAACTTCTCATGAGGGCAGAAAAAGAACAAATGAGGTACAATACCTAATAGTACATAGTCTCTTAAAAAGTAACAATACACGACATTTAGTGATACATACAGATAGGGGATAAAACAAAGTTGAGTAAATTGAATGTTTAGGTGATGAGTATTGAATATATTGTCATATCTAATGGCCAGAAATATTTGTCAACCTAGAGAGCCTAGGGAAAGTACTAATGATTATAACTGAATTATAGGCGTTAACTAGCCTGTAAATTAACTCAAAGGTTAAATGCATGCAGAGTGTTAGAAGTAATTTAAATTTTGAAAGGCACATAGAAATATCATTCAAAAACCCATCCACTTTACTGCTTCAAATGCAAATCCATTTGATGTTGAGTATACTCACTTTAAATATATTCTTAACATAACAGAATAACCTGCTCACAATTAAAATATAGAAATTCAAATAATAGTATTTTGGTGATGACATGAAGCTGATGTTAAATAGTATTTCAGAAAGCCCATGCTAAGTGGATCTATAACCACTAAAGTCTCAACTGGAAAGTTCTTGAAAGAGTTAGATCTAACAGAAATTAAATAAAAATATTTTCTCATTAGAAATGTCTTTGAATAAATAATAAAATAATAACTTTACTAACTCCAAGGAAATGTTTCTAGATATATCTCTATTTAAAATTTCATGCAGCATAAACCATGTCCATTTGTTGCCCTCTTTCATCTGAGAAGATGTGTTCCAGGTCATAATTTTGACCCACATAGGTGAATTAGCTCTAGATTTATGCTGAGGCTTAAATGTGCTCTGGGCATTTCACAGGAAAGGCAAAACCTGAAGCATATAAAACTATACATGTGGTTACTTGAGTGTTCAGAGTCTATGACATACGTTACTGGAAATGCTGTTTGAGTTCTTGATTTTCCTCTCTAAATTGTGCTCTAGCAGTTCACTTCACCAATCTGGGATACTGTTTTCACTTCTATGTAAATTAAGGCTTTGGTATAAATCATCTCCAAGTTTCTTTAATCTCTAAAACAAAAAAGGCAAAATTGTGAAACCCAAAGAAATGATGATCAATAAATGCCCATAAATTTTTGGTGATTAGCAAAGATAATATCACAACTTATTAATGAAGATGGTAGAACACGATCTTGTAAAAGATATCCTTACCATAAGAACCTAAGAATTATTCTATATTAAAATTAAGTGAAAATTCTATTGATCTCTGGGTATAGCTTCAGTCAAGTTTCTGCTACAATTTTGCTGTATCAAACAACTTCAAAATTTCCTTGGCTTTCAGCAACAAACATACTTTTACTATCCCTTTGTATTAGTCAGCCAAAGGGGTGCCTTTGCAAATATACCAATAATTGGTTGATCTTTATAAAGGGTATTTATTTGGGGTAGAAGTCCAGAGTTACCAGGCCATAAAGCGTAAGTTCCCTCACAAAGGTCCATTGCCACATGTTGGAGAAACACAGCTGCAGACGTTTGCCACGGTTCAGGCTTCTTGAGTTCCTCTCTTCCCGGGGCTGTGTTTCTGCGTTTCTCTCCAGGCTTAGCTCTTTCGCTTTCTCCACATTTTAACTGTAGACTATTAGGCGAACGGCTCACCTCTCTCCTCCTGGGGCGTTCTCTCCAACATCAGAACTGCTTCTCAAAAAACTGCTTCTCAAATCTGCTCCCTCTGCCTTTTGCCTTGTCTTTTATACTTGAGACCACACCCACTGAGGGGCAGGGCTCAAAGCCCTACTGCAGTGGCCAAGTTAACGCCCTAATCATAACCTAATCATGCCCAGATTAACAGATCAGTTTACAAGCATGATTCAATTTATATTTT
>PVKH010000058.1:13344-43758 GCA_004027955.1 Chaetophractus vellerosus | reverse complement strand
ACCTGGGCATGACTGTGCTAGGATGGATTCAAGGATTCAATTGAATTAAGCTCTCCTCCATTTGTCTTCCTTCTAGGACCAAAGCTATTGGTAATAAGGCTAACCAGGGTTTGCCCTCCCAAGCTTTGCCTCAGAACTAGCTCACTGTCACTTTTGCCTACATTCCACTGGCTGACACAACTCATTTGGCCAAGCACAAAACGTGATGACTCTGCAATGGGGAATCCATGGCAGGATCTGCAAGAAAGAAAGAATTGTGGATAACTAATAAAATCTCTAACAGACTAACTTGAGTAAAAATTTTTCATTTCTCACCCTTGCTGCAAAACATACTCCCTAACTCTCTTCCTAAGATGCCCCAAATTTCATCTTACTAGTCTAGGATTTCAAAATTGATGTAAATTCCAGATGAGGGACTTCATTCTCTAGAGAACGATAACTAAAAAGAAACATACCCAACATTGCCCAGGTATCCAAAATAGAATAGTGAAACAGGAACAGGGTAAATTACATAAACACTCTTGTTTTAATAAGAGACTATTAAAAGGCACAAAACAATTCTAAAACCTCCTTAGGAAAAGGTTCCATGTTCACATTACCTTGGAGTAGGAAGTAATCTTGATTAGGACATGGTTAATGCTTTCTATGATAATCTTCTCAGTCCATTTCTCTATGACTCATGGTTTTGCTGTCTGGGAGGCCTTTTATACAACCTCCTCCTTGGCTACATCTGAAAAGGGCTTTGGAGAATATACTGTTCTCTGCAAATAAGCAGCTCTCTTAACTTGATCTCTGCCTCTAGTGAGAGGTACAAAAGACATTTTATGCCTTAACATTAAATGTAACTTTTAATCCAGGCTGGTGGAAATTTTACCTATACAACTCTAATTTTTTAAAAAAGTACTTTGTTTTAGAAAATACCATATGCTAAAAACCAAATTCACAAGTCTTTGGGGATATTTTTCACTTACTAGACTTTAATTCAGATTCTTTGGAATTATGTACCTTCTGTGGTATAATCTAATTGCCTGCTTTCTTGGAGCCATTTTACCTCCTGATGACTTAGTAAGCTCTGTCTTACTACTTTCAGGAGTCTTAATAAAAGATGTGACAGTCACACCCTTACTACATTTTTTCCCTGAAGCTCATTCTCAAAGCCCTGTCCAACTAATACATTCCACAATTTTACCTTTTATTATTTGGAGATGAGATTAACTTTTTAATATGCATTTTATTTTGGAATAATTTTAGGTTTACAGAAAATTTGCAAAGATAGAAGAGTTCCCATATACCATTTAGGCAATTTCTCCAAATGTTACAATTTTACATAACTATAGCACATTTGTCAAAACTAATAACTTAACATTGTTACATTACTGTTAACTAAACTTCATATATTATTCAGATTCCACCAATTTCCGCATTAATGTCCTTTTTCTGTTCCAGGATCCCATCCAAGATACTACATTGCTTTTCTCCAAATTGTGACACTTTATCAGTATTGCCTTGTTTTTCATGACCTTAGCAATTTGAGTAGTACTAGTTAGGCATGTTTTCTCATAATTAGAATGCATTTTGGGGAGTGATACCAAAGGGATGAAGTGCTCTATCACAGCATATCAGTGGGTGTATATATAGCAACATGACTTGTCACTGTGATGTGTAATATTATCACTTGGTTAAGGTAATGTCTTCCAATTTTCTCCACTGTAAAGTTACTACAGTGTTTTCCTTTTTCCATTCCTTCTCTCAAGTGGAAGGGAATTAAGCTCTAACTCCTAGGGAAGGGAAGGATTATCTACATATGTTATTTGAAGTTCTTCTATGAGGAAGATTTGTCCCTTCTACCCTATTTTATTTATTTATTCCTTCAATCATTTATTTATATCAGTAAGGGCACATGTATATTTATTTTATACTTTGAGTCATAGTATAATACTATGCCATTTACCATTTGGCTCAAAATGTCTCACCTTTGGCCGTTGTAGACTCTTTCAGTTTTGCTTCTATGTCCTTCTGTCATTCTCTCATATTGTTATAGTTTACTTATTTTTAGCACTCCCCACTTATTTCTTCAAGATGAAGTATTTCATTTTTAAAACTGATACTTCCACAAATTGCCAACCCTCTATTTTTTTCTTAATTTTGCGTGAACCCCAGATAGATAATTTTCTGACCTCAGCTATTTCTCATAGCAACTTATCAATATATCTGATAGTGGCCAGCTCACACTATTAATCTGCCTCAAAACTTCCTTAACCAATGCCACAAGAAAGTTAGGTATATCTGTACATAGAGGAAACTAAGGTTTCACCATGTTTTGCCACTGAATAATATGGGTAGTCGATTTACAAATCTCCTGTAATAGTCTTTTTATTTCTTGTTGCTTACTGTTTTTTTTTTAATCACCTAGTACTAAAAACCAAATACCACATACTTTTGGTTTTTAAAATTTAGTACCTCAATTCTAGATACCAGTTTCATATTAGTCAAATTTTAAAGATATAATGTTGTGTATAAACGACCTAAAATCTCAGTAGCTGATAACAACCCTTCATTTTTATCATATCCTTGACTCTGAAGGTCAGGCTGTGGATCATGTTCAGACCTCCTCCACATTAAGAGTCCTCAGTATGTAAACTATGCCTTTCTCTGCAAAATTCAAAAGCTCCAAAAGGGTGAGCAAAAATATACAATGCCTATTAAAGCTCAGGTTCAGAATTGACTCAGAGCCTCCTCTGACTACACGTCATTTTTTCAAAGCAAGTCACATAACTAAGTCCAAAATATGGGGTGGAAACTGTACTCTACCACCGAGAAGCACACATTGCATAAGTTTATTCACTGAACAAATGCTACATATTTCCTATGTGTTCATCTTTGATGCCCACACCACACTTTTAAAATGAATATGTAACTTTCAACTAATTTCTTTTTTTAAATCTTATAAACAGAAAATGAGATATGTTTCAAATGAAAATGAGTTGATATTAACAATAGGGATATTGTGGAGTGAATTACTACAATGGTACATCTTGGGAACATAGGTTCAGGACACAAGAGAGACTTTCAGCAAATGATTCCTTTATGGTACAAAATTATGAGTCCAGAAAGTAAACATCTCCTCACCAATAACTTAGAAGTCGTCCCATCAGAGCCGATCTCCCAAGGTAACTGAAAACTGCTCCAAGTCAAGGTTGACAAATGGCAGCTAGGCAAGCCCCACTTTGCACCGGAGAAGGGACCAGTCTATACTGTTTGAGTGTACTTTTCATCCACCTCAGGAGGAGGGGGCCCTGCCACTGAGAATTCTTGTTCTGATAAACATTTTGTGCTTCTTGTTCCTAGTTTCAGGGCTTAAGGACTGGCAGGGACTTCCTTAGACTTAACTTTCCCCAGGTTGTGGAAGCACACAGACTAGAAAAGGAGATGGGAGCAGTGGAAGACTTCATAGCCTGTGACTGTAAATTCTCCAGAGGAGGAGGTGGGCAATGACTGCTTAACAGATGTCTGTAACTTCCTTAACAGATATTAGATATGGATTTACTCTCACAAAATATAACTGATTTATGAGATATTTAATTAAGTGTTATGAACAAAAAGCTTCTTAACATAATTTGATTCTAGGGAAGAAAGATATCAAGAAATCACAATATTCAATATTTATTTGGAAGTTTTATTCCCCAATAAAGTTGTGTGAAAATAAAAGATTTAATAATATATTCTAACCACATGTACTTTTGCCAAAAGTACTGTAATGTTATTATTTTGTGAGTGATACTAGACTGTTGAAATGATTTATTTACTATTTGTAAATTTTTTCAAAACTGAATTTACCTATGAAAAATAATCTACATATAGAATAGACTTTTGATATGAAATTGTATAGTATAATTAGACAAATCCCTTCAAGGACTACATTTCCTGAATTTCTCTTTAGCCATCCAAACCAGGATTCTTGCTTACTGAAAGCAGGCCCGAAAGTTAAATATGTAAATCAAAAGTGCATGTTTTACATTAATTGCAATTTTCCCATGTATATCACATTCTTAACACTTTTTAAAGGGAAAACATTCTTGTATTTATACTATTACCTGCAATCTTTATACTTATGGATGATAGTTGATAGTAATATGTGTAATATTTTTGCAGCAACGGCAGAGAAGATATTATATCAATTCTAAGGAACAACAATGGGGGCTAAAAGGGGGTACAAGATTTTTCCTATTGGAGTAATGAAAACGTTCTAAAATTAATTGAAGTGATGACAACACAGCTCTGATGAAAATGAGAGCCACGGAGTGTAAACTTTGAATGGACAAAGCATGGACTGTATAGCACAGGGAATCCAGTGGTGGAAGATGGAATGTGGTTACCAGAACAAATTTGAGAACATTCTCTCATGAACTATAACTAGTTTATAATATTAATGTAAGGTGTTAATAATCAGGTGGTGTAATGGCTTGAGTTTGATTTAATTATGAATTCCAAAAATATAGATTGGATTATTCTTGTAAACTAATCTGTTCATCTGGGCATGATTAAATTATGAGTAGGGCGTTAACTGCCATGTCAGTGAGATGTTGAGCCCCGCCCCTTGGTGGGTGTGGTCTCAAGTATAAAGGCCAGGCAGCAGATTGAGAGAGGCAGGATGAGAGAAGCAGAGACTTAGAAAAGCAGATTGAGAGAAGCAGAGATTGGAGAGAAGCAGATTGAGAAGCATATTGAGAAAAGCAGATTTAGAGAAGCAGAGATTTGGAGAAGCAGATTTGAGAAGCAGTTCTGATGCTGGAGTGAGCCGTTCGCCCGATAGTCTACAGCTGCCTTGTGGAGAGACGCAACACACAGAAAGCCTCATGGTCTACAGCTGAACTCGTGAAGGAAACAGAAGCTAAGCCCAGAGAGAAACGCAGCCCCGGGAACAAAGGAATCCAGAAGCCTGAACCCTGGAGACGTAGGCAGCCATCTTGCTCTAACACGTGGACTTTGGTATGGGAAGAAATTTATGCTTTGTGGCCTGGTAACTGTAAGCTTCTACCCCAAATAAATACCCTTTATAAAGACCGACCAATCTTTGGTGTATTTCTAAAGGCAAGCCTGTGGCTGACCAAAACAGGTGGGTTGGGGAAAAATACACCAAATGTAAGATATGGACTATAGTTAGTAATATTTTTACGATGCTCTTTCATAGTTTGTAATAGATGTTTCACAATAATGCAAGGTGTTGTTGGTGGGTTGATGTATGAGGGCCATGTATGATGCCATGCATGTTTGTTTTGCAAGTTCTCAACTTTTACTATATACTTATTGTTTCTGTATGTTCATGTATGAATGATATACTACAATAAATTTTTTTTAATGAAAAAACTGCATGGCTTATTTTGAAGGACCTTTGTTTGAATCTAAACAATCATTCTGAGGTTGTTTTTATAAGAATAAAATTGTATATTTTGTCTCTTCTTGAAAATTGGAAGGTTTTCACTCTAGATTGTTACCCTCTGAAAATAATATTCTTTATGAACTCTGCATATTACATCTTTTGGTAATATGAGAAAATTGCTACATGGTGTGTCTTGGGAACACAGGCTCAAGCACAATAAAAACTTTCAGCAAATGACCACTTTATTATTTACCCATCACAAAGGGCCAAAAGGTCAGGGGAAGAAGTCCCATCTTGGCAGGTCTCCTGAGAGGCCAACTGCTTGGGACAAAGTCAGTGGATGGCAGCTCCACAAGCCCCAGTTCATGTGGGAGAGAAGAGAGAAATCTGTGCTTCCCAGGGTCAGGGGGTCTGCCCCTGGAAGTTCTCACCTCAATAAGCAGCTGCGTCTGCTTGTTCCCAGGATCCATTTTCAGGTACAGCCAGGCTGTTCCATTAGACCTAACATCTCCCCTGGGCTGCGAAATGGAAACGTATTGAAACATCTGTACATAATAGAAAAGTGAAGTGGGGATGGGGGACTTTCCCAGTAATTGACCAGGCTAGAATAGGTTTAATTTCTATTATTGTTGTGCTTGAAGTGAGGCCTCAGGAGTGAGAAAAGGAGCAGAGAGCAGAAAGCAGTTATTATGAAACTGATGCTTCAGTTAACAGAGAATGTAGCATGAGTTAAAGTCACCAAATGTTTTAGTTTGCTAGGCTGCATTTAGCAAAATGCCATGAAATGGGTCAGGTTTAAACAATGGAAATTTATTCGCTTACAGTTTGAGGTCATGAGAATGTTCAAATCGAGGCATCATCAAGGCGATATTTTCTTTCCAAAGATCGGGATCCTTGGCTCCTCTCCCACAGGGCAAGGCACATGGCGGCATCTGCTGCCCTCTCCTTTCTCTTCCAGGTTTCATTGCCTTCAGTTTCTTGCTTCCATGGCTTTCTCTTCCTCTCTCTCCATCCATCCCATTTATAAAGGACTACAATAAGAGGATTAACACCCATCCTGTATAAGGTGGGTCAGAAACTAACTAAAGTAGCCTCATCAAAAGATTCTACCGAAAATGGGTCCACACCCACTGGAACGAATTAACTTTAAAAACATGCTTTTCTGGGGTACATATAGTTCCAAACCCCGACACCAAATAATTGATCTATAGGTGTACTTATTGCTACAACTTCATGCTACTTACACTCAAATCAAAGAGAAAGGATGGTGATGGTACTCTAAATTAGAAGAAAATAATACTAAAGGAAAGAATTGCTAAATTTGGATTTGGAAATATTTGAGAACTAAGTATGTCTAGGTAATGGAAGAAATACAAACAAAAGAAACATTTGCAAGCATTGTATTAATTACTATAATTTTAGATATTTTTCTATTTTATGGGTAAAGAATATGGAAATGATTTATACATTTTACATACAAATATGCAGTGTAGAAGATGTTCATTTATTAATTCTAGGTATAATTTGCACACATTAAATGCACAGATTTTTAACTGTAACATTGGATGCATTTTGACAAATATATAAATTCATGCAACCAATACCTGGAATAAGATAGAGAATATTATCATTATCACAACAGTGAAATCTCTTGTGCCCTTTTCTAATTTATAGTCTAGCTAACACAAGATAGCACTGTTGTAACTTCAGTCACTGTTGTTTAGTTTTGCTACTTCAAGATCTTCATATAAATAGAAACTTACCACCTAGACACTTTGTATCTGGCTTTGGTCATACTTTTAAAGTCATATTTTCCTGCATGTGTCAGAAATTTTTTTCTTTATATTTCCAAGTAAGATTCCACTGTATGACTATATGATAATTTGTTTATCAATTCTCTTATTGACAAACATTGGAATTGTTTATTGTTTGTCTCTAATATTAATAAACTTACTATGGACTTTCATGTTCACATTTTTTCATGGATAAGAGTTCATTTATTTTGGGTAATTACCTAGGAGAGAAATTGCTTTCTCATAGAATAGGTTTATGTCTAGTTGGATATGTAAGCTGTAGAACTCATTCCAAACACACAGTATCATTTTTACATCTACCAGCCATATTTGTGTGTTCCAGTTGCTCCACCTTATTGCTATCATCTGGTGTTGTCATTCTTTTTCACTTGACATTTTAGTTTGTGTGAAGTGTTATCTAATGATAATTTGCATTTCCATGATCATGACTGTCGTGAAGCACTTTTTATATGCCTTTTGGCAATTAATATATCCCATATTATGAAATGTTTTGCTCATATCTGTCTTTTTAATGTTTAGTTAGGGGGATTTTTTTTAATAAGTTTGGATATAATTCTTAGTCAGGTATGTGCATTGCTAGCATTTATCCCCCCAGGCCTTTTTATTTCTTAATGACTTTTTTTTCATTTATTTTTATTTTATTTTTTTCAGGATACATCAATTTACATAAATGTTACACAGAAATTTTAGGAGTACCCATATGCTCCACCTTCCACACCTCCCACAACCTCCCACATATACATCCTTCATCAGTGTGACACATCACCTGTAATAGATATACACATTTTGGGGCTTTGCCACCATGCATGGACCACAGTTCAGACTGTAGACCACCCTCTCCCCCACACAGTTCTGCATGATACATGATGATATAAAATGGCCTCTATCCTCCATTACAACATCACCCAAGACAATTCCCAAGTCCCAAAAAAGCCCCTGTATTACAACTGCCCTTCCCTCTCCCTGTCCCCCAAAGTGTCCAGTGGCCCCTGGCTTCACATGATTTTGACATTTTTTTGATGAACAGAATATTATCAAACTTTAACATCTATCTTTGACAATTAAAGAACATTCAGATTTTTAATTTTTCTTATTTTAGTTCTGGTAAGTTTGGCCTGTGTGTTTGTATATGTGTGAAATAAATTTTCCATATCAAATAAGCTGCCCATATTACTGTCATAAAATTATTCATAAAAATTCTTTATTTCCTTCTAATACATATATCATCATTAGTAATGCCCCGTCTTCCATTTCTAATATTGGCAATTTGTGTTTCTGTATAGTTTTTCCTCATAGGTTTTTGTTCATTTTTACTTTGTTAGTTTTTCCTAATTTTATCTTTATTTCATTGTTTTTTTGTTATTTTCATTCTTTATTTCTTCTACTAACTTTAGATTTAATTTATTATTCTTCTAGCTTTGTGATGACAGATTTGATTCTAGAGTTTAACTTTTCTTCCTTTGCAACATAAGCATTTACAGCTTTAAAGGTATATTGGACATTATGAATGATACATTATAAAGACTTTGATTTTTGTTACTTTTCTCTAAAGACTGTTGAGTTTTATTCTAGCTCACAATTAAACTATTATTTAATAAGCTTGAATTCATGGCCTCTTTGTTTTGATGGTCTACTTCATTTCTGTCATTAGCCCCAGGGTGAATTCCTTGGATTTTTACTATTAAGGCATAATCTTTTTGTCTGTTAGGAGAGAAAACTCAAGTTCTTTATCAATTTCCTCTAACTTGGTAGGATTCAAATTCCAGACACTCTCTCTTCTGCATTTGGCATCAGATAAAATATTAGCTCTTCTCTTTCAGCTTTCCAGAGGTTGTTTTCCCCCTAGAGTCACTGAAGTCTTATTTTCAATGCTCAACCATGATTTGAGAAGAGTTTATACAATGATTTTGGGTTCCAGTCCTGTTTTTCCCTCCTTTTCAAATCTCCCTCAATTTCTATCTATTCTATATAAATCCCTAATTCCTCCTCTGACTTCTTCAGTCAGTCTAATTGCAGCATTCTGCTTGAGTTCTTTTCATCTCATATATCAAATGGAATGTGCCCTTTAAGAGAAAATTCTATACCTGCATTAATCACATAGTATGGGCACTTTTTCAGAGGTTAAATTGACACCAGTTTCTGACTGATTTTGTGTACCCTCCAGTGCCTTCAAACAGTTGTTCTTAACTTTTGTCTAGATATTATAACTATTTTCTTCAGGAGGATTTTTTTTATAAAAAGTTATTCTGACCACCAGGCCCAATACTCCAGTGCTTCCTTTAAAAATATATTTACTGAACAAAAGTACTGTACTAGCACTTGTTGTACCATAGCCCTTATTACGTGGATTATTTGATTAAAAAATAATCATATAAATAATCATATAACTTTGAAATGTAAAATGTTTGCAAAAGAGAGTGAATTGAGAGATTTATAAGAGAAAACAAAAGAGACAAATAATTTAGATTGGATTTAATAAAGAACATCTCTGGAGCGTTATAGGATAAGGATTAGTCAGATAACAGGGGATGAAGGGCTATATTCAAAGGCAGAGGAGATGATCTATGAAATAGAAAAGAGCTCATTTTATATAAGAAACTGAAAGAATGTCAGTATTACTTAATTATAGTGAGCAAAGGAGAAATGACAGAATCTAGGTACAGAAAAACAACATAGGTCATTATACAAATACTTGTAAACAACTGTAGTTTGATTTTCAAACATAAAAGAAGGCTATTGAAAGTTTTTAACCAATGGAGTAACATACTCTGACTGCAGTATTGAGACAGACACTTTGGTTACAATAAGGAGACTTATTAGATTGTGTTAAGTGCAATTAATAAATATAAAAGGATGGAATGTTAGTAGTAACAGTAGAAAATAAGTTAACAGAATAAAGATGTATTTTGGAAACACATTGGGAAAAATTTTTAAAAACTTCCTTTGATTTTTAAATGTCAACTTATTTCATTATTTAACATCACTGGGGCTGGTTGTATAGCCCAGTTGGTAGGGCGCTGGTTTACCACATGGGAGGCCCTGGGTTCGGTCCCCGGGCCTCCTCCAATGGGTGGACCGCCTCGAGAAAGCAAGCCAATGCGGGGGTGTGGCACGCTGCCACAGACAAAGGCAAGCCCCCGCGGGCAAAGGCAAGCCCCCTCGAGCAAGGGCAAGCCCCCGCGTGCAGGCAGGCCCCCGAGCCAGTGAGCTGACTTGGCAGATCGCCCCAGCAGGGGGAGACAAGCAGACACAGAGGAACACAGAGAAAAATGAACACGGCAAGAACAAGCAAAAAGGAGGGATGTATAATAAATAAAAAATAAATCTTTTAAATAAATAAATAAATAAAATCACTAGCAGCTCATAACAGATTTGAAAAATAAATTTCAAGTATATATTATGTTTTTATGTTCTTTATAAATATATTTTAATTTCTTAACTATATATATGATACATTGTTTTTTTTAATTTAGGTATAAAATAGCTTTAGAAGTCATCTAGTCCTTATCCCCTCCAAATTATAGTCCCTCTAATATATCTCTACTAATTTTTGTTAAACATTTTTAACACATCTAGCTCATTGATTTGCATAAAACTTTCTTTTCAGGACAATTTTGACTTCCTGAAAATATGGACTATAGTCAAATGAATTGTGCTTCCTACCTTTTACTTAAAATTGTGTAAAGAATGACAACTGAATAATTCTCTGTCCACATTACTGAACTTCCTTAAATCTCTCATGTTGGTGAAATGGTTGAATAGTACTTAGTATTATTTTCTTTTTTTTAATATGGCAACTTAGGATAGTATTCTAAATTTCTAAGCTCTCTATCTAAGCTCTCCATCACTCCTCTATACCTATCAATTAGTTTTTTTTCTTATTTTTGATCCGTGTTAACTTCTACTGATAAAAGATTCCATAGATCAATAACTTTGAATCATATGCCTCTTACATATTGAGATTTTTAGACTATTTCTGGATGTCTTCATAATTAGTTATAATTTACCTCTGACACAATTTAATAGTCAATAGTAAAATCATTAAACTCTTTTGTTTCATGTCAGTGTCTGTTATACTTGAATAGTGTGGCAGTTTGAAATTATTTTATGAATCATGAAAAGAGAAAGATTATGTCTATGGTCTGATCCATTCCTGTGGGCATGAGATCTTTTTCAACTGGATTACCTCAGAGGGGTATGACTTAAGTTGAGTCTCTGCCCTCTTGCTAGACTGATAAAAAACAGACACAAATAGGAAAAGAGAGTTGTGCCATATTTGATGTCACCATGTGTCGGAAAGGAAGGGCTCAAGTAGCTGAAGGCTCTGGGGAGAGATAAGAGATTTGCCTGCAAATTTGCAGCTGAAATTGGGAAGAAAGAGCAGCCAAGCCTGAGAGAAGAGCTTCAGTAAGATACAAGCCCTATGCCTGGTTGGCTGAGCTCTGGGAGATGGTATAGCCTAGAGGGGAAGGCAGAGACCAGGCAGAGATCACCCACCATCTTGCTTCAACACGTGCAGCTGACTTGGGTAAGAAAGTACCTCTTATGGTTCCTTGAGTTGGAATTTTCATGGCCTTGGAAATGTAAGCTTTCACCCCAAATAAATACTCTTTATAAAGGCCAATACATTTCTGGTTCTTTGCACCCGCAGCCCTTTGGCAAAATAAAATAAATAGCAATATCTTTTTTTGTTTTTCTTTTCTTATTTCTTTCATTTTCTGCTCTTCTTTTATTATTTTAGTCTTTACCAAATGTTTCTCACTAGGCTTTCTTCCTTAAGTTCAGCTATTCATATATATGTACCTACCCTCTGGATATTTATCATATCAAAACCTAGTTTACTAGATCTATTTATTTCACACAGCCCTATCATTGCCAATTACATGTGTTCCTCAATAATATGCCCCATGATTTACCATTCGCAGTCACTGTTTTCCTTATGATCTACTTAACTGTCTGCTGTTGGATGTTAAAGTCATCTCACTTTTTTGTCCTTAAATATAGTGGAAGGGAAACTATTTCCTTGTAACATCAACATTACAATTTCTGCCATTAATTCATTCATGGCAATTTTCTATTCCAAACTCATCGACATTCCTTCATAAATTATTTAAATTTTCACCACTAGCCCTATTTTGCTTATAAACGTGTATGTGTATGTATATGTAATGTGTAGCACATGTCCATATATAAGATTTTAAATCATTATATGTTGAATGCTTTCTTCCATAATTCTGATCACTTTGGTCATAATAAGCATGAGTAATCCACTGGGGAATTACAGCTAGTATCTAGAAGGATTCTTTAATGCTTAGCTTTATGTAAGAACAAATTAAGTCTTTTCTCTGAAACCCAAATAAATGAGAGCAATGTACATATGAGTGCTTAGTGTTAAGGTCGTAGCATAAAGATATACTAAAACTATAAATGACGTATAGAAGAGCTGTGTTCTAAACTTTTAGTTCTTCTCACCAAGGAATAGCTATCTTCATTCAGATGTGATCTAGAGTTTTCTTTCTTTATGGTATGAAGACCCTCCTGATCTTCCTTTCTCTCTCCCATGACATTATCTTGCCGTACCCTAACACCACTAGACTGCAATTTTCCATGAAAATAGGAGTCTTGCTTATGCCATGTTTGGCTATATCCCCAGCGTCAATCCAATCCCAAATATACATTGGTTTTAATAGTTGTCTGTAAAAATATTGGTAAGTTAATGGATAAAATATATTCTTCATAGGTCCACTTGTTCCTTCTTTGTACTAAGAACTTTACTTGTGTTTGCACAAAAGTACTTAAACTTTGCATTGCTGAATTTACAAGTTTTATTTTATGAATCAAGTTTTATTACATGATTATTGAGACATTTACTAATTATTTAGTAAACTTCCATTCTTTACCTTTTTCATAACACTCATCACTTTCTTTTAACAAAGTTAAATTATATACATTGTAGGGTTTCTAGCATAGAGACTTAAAACCGTAGAACATATGTTAGCTTTTATGGTGATTCTTGGTATACTTTTCTATCACCTTTGATGTTTGGCATAACCACTTGACTTACTTGGAACAAAGACATGTACACAACACTGAAGTGTATGATTTCTAGGTGAAAGCTTTAACAGCCAGTACACAATTCAATGTGTTCCCATCCTTCAGTTACAGTGATTTTGGAAATCTGTAATGAGAAATTTCCCCCAACCATGTATCTCTTTTTTTTTTTTTTTGGAATAATTATTTCTGTTTGATAAAAAGTGTTCTGCTTTATCTGAAAAGGAAAAGCATGGAAGAAAATTTAGCATAGTGGAATGCTGACTATACATTTTATCAAAATGGATATTTGGAAATTACATATGGATTTTTTAATAGTGTTTGTATTTTTTGCCTTAACAACCGGAGCATTAATAAATAATACTGGATTAAAAACTATGCTTTGGGATCAGCACAATTCTACAAGAGTTTTGCAGACACTGCTACCAACCTTCTCAAAATCCGTTCTCCATTTTTTCTTATTTAAAACTCTTGATATTTACTGAGTAGAAATTTACCTAATTTAAATATTCACTTTTCCAAAGTCCTAGAAAGCTAGCTACTTAATATTTTAGAAAAGAATTCCTTTTAATTTACTAACAGTCTCCCATTCCAAACTAAATAGTGCTCTTTCAAAAGTGTTTTAAATGTTTTCTCACTGTTCTCATTTTCACATGTAACATGTAGCTATGAAATGTAGTCCTAGAGAATGAAATATAAGCAGAAGTTGCTGGGTAGAGCTTCTGAAAAGGTATTTTAAAGAGGACAGACACTGCTGCTTCTCTCCTTACTTTTTACCCGTTACCTTTATCATTTGCCCTTTTCCTGGCTTCCTTCAAGGAGGACAGATGGGATGACCAGAAGGGGAACAGCTAGCTTACAACAGTGTGTGTGTGTGTGTGTGGGGGAATCAAAGGCTGAAATGGCAAAGAGGAATGGATACTCAAATCCTGAACTATTTACCCATGTACTTACTATTACATGAGGAAGATTAAACCCCTTATGTAGTTAATTAATTAAGTCATTGGGTATCTGTTACATGCAGCCAAAGCAATGACTAACTACTAACTACCCTCTGCATAGTTTAGGAGAAAAGAATCAAGGTTCTAAATCTATTAAATTAATAGTATACCTTAAGAGTAAATTGCTGAGATTTAAAGAAAAGCCATAGTTTGCAATCTTTCACTCTCTTTTTCCTTCCTCAATCCTTGCAAACAAATAATGTTTAATTATAGTAGGGAATTTCAGTTTAGGACTAAGTTCTAGGTTCCATAAAATATGTAAACAATATTGAATGTATATTAAAGAATTTCATTTTATCAAGACAACACAAAGTCTTTCCCCACCCCTCCCAGATGGCTCTCTCATCTGTCTGCTCATTGTCTTCTCATTGTGTTTGTTCATTGTCTCTGATCATCTTCTTTAAGAGGGACTTGGAACTGAACCCAGGACCTCCCATGTGGGAGGCAGGTGCCCAACCTCTTAAGCCACATCCACTCCCTACTTGTTGTGTCAGCTCATTGTGTTTGCTCATTCATCAGTTCATTGCATCTACTCCTCTTCTTTAGGAGGCACCAGGAACTGAACCCAGGACCTCCCATGTAGGAAATGGGCTCCCAACTGCTTGTACCACATCCACTCTCAACACGAAGTTTTTTGATCAAATGCATAATGATGAAAGCAATGCAGTAGAATGAAAACTGGATTGTGATAGTGGGTGCTCAGTTTAGTTGCTATAAAATCTTAGACAAGTTATTTAAAGTTTCTAAGCTTCTGTATTCTTCTTTATAAAATGATAATAATCATACTTATAGATTATTATAATGATTAATGGCCATAATTTTAGTAATGATTACTCAATAACTGATATATGTTTATTATTATTTTCTTATCTTTCTTAAGTGTTTTTAAAGAGAGAATATTTGCTAGATATATCGGGCATAGAAGATTAATTTGATAATTGAACAATTAACCCTTTTTAGGAAGCTGATAATTCTGCAAGGGAGGAAGGTTATTATATTTTGCAAAGAAAGATATTGAAATCTGTATTTTGAGTGTGCAACTACAAAAAGGTAGTAAACAAAGACATTCAAGGATAATCTTCCTTCCTTGCTTACTCTAATACAGGGAAGGGAAATTATCAAAAAGAAAGATAGAGACTGGAGACAAAATATCAATTACCTGAAACAGAAATATCTTATATGTTGCATATGGTCATTTGCCATTTGGCATCCATACTTGAAACCGTCTAGCATCTATTGTTATACTATAGGATCTGGAAAAACTAGCACTGTATTCCTCAGCTTTCCTTGTAGCTCGGGTTCATGCTATGTACTGGGAACTTCCATTTGCATACTCTCTCATGAGATTTTAAATGTGGAAATAAAACAGAGGCTTTCTTTTGGTTGCTTTGGATAATTTCCACTCACAAGGTATTGTGGATACAAGGATTTTCTACAGTGTCATTGAGGTGCCCAGTCTTTAGCTTCATAAATGTTGAGAGGCAATTGTTTTTCCAGTTGCAATAATTCCATCCTTCATATTGAGGAATCACATATAAAATGGTGGACTTTTAAACTTAGAAGTTTCTGTAGCAGCATTCTGATGCCTTCTTAGTCATGTCCCAGGTAGAAACTCTTCTGATGATTTCAGTTTTGAATGGTCCTGGGAGTCCTTCAAGAAACCCAGACTATAAGAACTCTCAACAATAAATTGCAATGCATTTCTAACCCCCCAAAATCATCAATGAAATCTTTTTCTGGCTTTAGTGGATTGGTGCAACAGTTTGAAACTTTTTGTAGATCCCAGGAAAGACCATGTTTTTGAAGCTAATCCACTCCTGTGGGTGTGGAACCCTTTGATTGGGTTGGACTCAGGGGGCCTTTAATAGGATTAATTCAGTGAGGCATGACCCAGGGTGGGTCTTTGTCCTCTTCCTGGAGTCCTATATAAATGCAAGAAACATGCAAAGACACACAGAGAAAAAGTGGCAGAGATGGAGAGAAGGAACCCAGGAGCCCAGAGAAGAATCCAGGAGAGAGGAATCCACAATCAGAGCAGACAGAAGCTATAGACCCAGAAGAGAAGCAGAGGCCACCATGTATGTGCCATGTGGAAGGAGTCCAAGATCGCCAGCAGCCAACCTTTGGTGCAACAGCATCTCTGATGATGTCTAGCTTTGGACATTTTCATGGCCTCAGAATTGTAAGTTTTTAACCTAAGAAATTCATATTATAAAACTAACCCATTTCTGGTGTAGTGCTCCCAGCAGCTTTTAGATGAAATCCAAAACAATTGGTTTCATCTGCTGAAACCGGATAAGATACTTTGCAAGATGGAAAGTACTTTCAAATTTAAAGGTTTTGGTTTTTTTTTGCTTAAAAATATAAGGCCGTTGTTTCTTTCTTCTCTCCATTCTATACTTCCATTTACAACTATTCCCCTATCAACTTCATTGTTTAATGAAAAATTTTAAAACTTTTATATAAAATTTGTGTAGAATTGATACTTTACAAGTTTTATCTCTGTTCCTCCACTCCAAACCCACGTGCTCACATTATCTGTACCAGTTTCTCTATTTCTCATAAACAACATATTATCACTCTTAACTGACCTTGATGTACCTTTTCAGACCCCTAGAGAGTGAAGATAGTTGCAATTGACTGAAAGTGATTTAGCAATTAAGGAAGGCTTTATTCTAGCTCACCCTCTGTGATGAGAAGATTCTATTGTGTCAGGGAATAATAAACACAATTTCCTTTGAAATATTTCTGTAAGTATCATTAATGTTCTAATCCCATAAATGGAATAGCCTTTTTACATATTTATGTTTATATGCTCATTTCACTTTTGTTTGATCATGACAGGTGCTGATCAGTAAAAAAAGGAAGGAAAGAAGGAAAGACAGAAGGAAGGAAGGGAGGGAGGGAGGAAGGGAGGGAGAGAGGAAATCCAGTGAATAGAGGATGGGAAAAGAATATTCACAATTACAGAAATAGATATAGTGAACTTGGCACAATAATAACAAAATTAAGTGTATGAAGAAACAATGGTATTTGCCATATGTATGAAATTATATGTGTATATGCCATCCCCCAAGATGCATCTCCCATCCCTGTGTCCTGAAATTCACTCCCTAGTGCAGTCCTCTCCCAGGCTGTGTGACCAATAGAGATTAAGTTATAAAGATAGTGGGCTCTGTTTTGGGCTGTCTATCACACTCATGCTCTCATTCTCACTTTATTTCTTCACTCACTGTGGGGGAGGCCATCTCCCAGGTCATGTAAACGGCTCAATGGAGAGAATTACATAGCAAAGAACTGAAGCTTCTTGCCTTCAGCCAACTGAATGAGCTGTGAAGTTGACATAGCTGACTGACAACTTGAGGGCAATCCCATGAGTGACAGTGAGACAGAACCACTCACAACTGGTTTCCTGAGCCACAGAAATTGTGGGAAATAATAAATGTTTGTTGTGTTAAACTGTTATTGTAGGGGTATATTGTTTCACAGCAATAGATAGGTAATAAAATGCATAAATCTAAAAAATATACATATATATATATAAGAATGTGTATATATGTATATATGCATACATGTGTATTTATTTACATTTAATTTTTATGCTTATTGCCAGTTAAAGTTAAATAAAAAATTCCAAGTGCACATTGATTTCAGTGCAGTATTTTAAATTACTTTAAAATATAAATTCCTACTGCCATCTATTGGTCATTTGAATATCTTCCAGGCATATTTAGTAATGTTTTATTCTTTTCAGATTGAGCTCTATAGTTGAAATATATACAAATATATTCCAGGCTCTTGAATATGAACTGTTTAATACTAGCAAAAATTTTGTCATTCATGCTGGCTAGTTAGATAGCAACTTAGTCTAGGTAAAATGTAAATTTATTAGAATGTGAACAGTTAAATTTTTTAAAAATCCCTTTTTTGCTACACAATTTCCATTCTAAATCCAAAGTTTTCTCAAATAAAATATTTAAAATATTAAGATATAGATTCAGTGAATCATAATAGTACCTGTCATTGATTGAATCACTTCATTTAAAGATAGAAGGTCTTATCAGTCAAATATGGAAACGATGTGAAAATATAAATGATGTGAGGGCTTTGTTTTATTTTCCTGCCACTTTTCACTTTATGAAAAGCAACTCCTTTCTAAATCATTAGTCTATGTGCACTTATTTTCAAAACAGTTTTAATGTGAAGAGCATTGTATTGTTTATTTTCTTTTTCCCAAATCTTGTAAAAGTTTTGGTAAATTGGCAATAGCTATGAGCAATGAAGAGATTGTTCATTAATCAAAATACATCATTAAAAGGAATTGTTAATTAATGGAAAATTTTTGTCTACTGAGTATATTAAATGTAAAATGTATGGCCTGTAAGACTTAAAAACTATGACAAGATAAACCTTACATGTGAAAACATGAAGTTCACCCTGACAATAGAAATAACATTAAACATTTCTTTACACAAACCTTTCAGAGAGTAATGACATGGAAAAACATCTCCTGGCTTTCCATCATATTCTCTGTTTCAAATGTCTTCATTGATGAGAAGAAATAAAAAGCATTTAAACTCACCAGTTTTTGCCTAATTCTTCTCTTTTAGAACAGCTACTCTGGTGACACCTGGTAAGTGATCATATTTCACAGTATCATATTGCTGTTTGTTGCTGCTATTTTCCCATGATTTATCTCATATTTCTTTTATTCTGTACATTTTTATCAGATTTTAAGTAGTTTTTAAGTGTTAAATGATGATGATGAGCTATCTCAGAGAAAACAAGAGAAGATATAATTTCACCAAGGATAGATGTGTGTGTGTGTGTGTGTGTGTAGCTCATTCCACTTGCAAATATTAGAATAAAGACCAAAAGCAATATTAAGTCCAAATTTATTTCTTTGTTAGGTTTGGCTTCTTCTACCTACAAATCATAACGTCCCAGTGGGCTAGTCATTATAGATAATTGGTTACTGTATTATTTCCATGTTAAGTAGAATGGTTCCACTACTAAAGACATTTTGAATAGACAGTATATTTGCATTTGCATAATTTAGGAAAAAAACGAATCTCATCAAACACCTGGTATTCATTAGAAGTTTTTATCTCTGTATTTCCTGCTCAATATTTTGATCACTTACCCCCTTCTGTGTAGATGACATCAAAAAAAGCTCTCTCAAAATGAGAATTTATTTTTATAAATCAAGCATGCAGTAGAATGCAACACATTATAATCCTACTGTGCCTTTTAATGCTGAAGATGGGATAACGTTAGTGGAGTATTTAAGAAAGTTTTTTTTAAATTTTTAATTTTTTAAAAAAGATATTTAAGTGACATAAATGTTACATAAAAAATAAAGGGGGTGCCCTTATGTCCCGCTCCTCACACCACCCACATTTACTCACATCAACAACATCCTTCATTTGTGGTACATTCATTGCAATTCATGAAAACATTTTGGAGCATTACTGCTAGGCATGGATTATAGTTTACATTGTAGTTTACACTCTCTCCCACACAATTCTGTAGGTTATGGCAAGGTTTATAATGGCTTGTACCTGTCCTTGCAATGTCATTCAGGACAATTCCCAAGTCCCAAAAATGTCCCTGTATTACACCTATTTTCCCTCTCCCTGACCTCATAACCTCCAGTGGCCACTGCTTCCACATCAATGATACAAGTTCTTCCATTGCTAGAATCACAATAAGTCTATAGTAGAATACCAGTCCATAGTTCATCCCCCAATCCTGAGGATTCTTGGATGGTGATGCCCACTACACCTCTAATTGAGAGGGGCCTTCAGCGTCATATGGCCAATGGATGGGACTCTCTTGCTTGGAGTTGTAGACTCTCTTGGATCCTTGATATGGTGATTGTCCATCATCACCTCCTTGTTAGTTGTCCTGGGTGAATCCAATGAACTGGAGTGTAGGTGTTGCATCTCTGTGAAAGTTTTGATAGAGAAGAAATTTACTAGAATCCACTTGGCATTATCTCATTTTTGAGTTACAATTTTTGCCACCTTCTGGGAATTGTAGTTAATTCTGTCAAAAATAAATTAGTGAAGACTTGGAGTATAATTTCTTAATGTACAATTAATGAACAGTCTTCCTTGATGGCTTTTTTACAAGTATATGATAAAATAGGAAAGCTGTTTGTAATTAATTTTGGCTCTGTTAGTAAATGTTTTTATGTGAACTAGTGAGTGTTTTATTTCTGTGTTTATGATTGATAGATGGCTGAAATTTTAGAATTGAAATTATAAGTTCTCTGAGTCTGTTTATGTTTATGTGAGTAAGTAATATTGTACAAATCTGGTTAGCATTACAAAATTATATTATAAAAGACCTTAAAAGGGCTCTATTATGATTAGCTTAGAGATAAATAAATCTTATTATAATTTGAATATTCCTAAAATTCCCAGAAATGAAGGAAATTGAATATCCATGTTCAATGCCCCCCAAAATGTATTTGTCAAAAGTACCAAATATTTTCATAATTCAAGTTCACACAATTTGCTTATCTTTGGCTAACAAAACTCTGTTAGTTGTGTTGGCTTAGTAAAAGGTACTTTTTCTTCTGAGTTATCAGTGTCAAGTATAATACAAGCATGCATTTTCATTCTACTTGTATATATTCATCCTAAACTTACACAGGTTTATTGATAGAATAAACGGCCATTACATCTATTACACAGTTAAAATCATTGAAAATGTAAATTTGTGTTTAGTGAAATGAAATCATTATTCTGACTGACTTTATTTCAACATTAATTATGTTGTGTATGCTTGAAGATAGTTTTCAAGATCATCAAGCTTATGCTAATTTGGGCATATGCTAAATTGTGTTTAATTAATGGCTATTCATTAGAAACCTAGATCATTTCTAACTAATATAGACTATATGGAAACATTTAATTACTAAGCACAGAGTATATTTTAAGTTTCTATAACTTTGGTTTCTTATTTTTATTGGTCTAGAGAGGCTAAATACATCTGGGTCTGATCATTAACATGCCACTTTGAGACTCTGTATTATAAGAGTTGTTTAAGACTATACAATGTTGCATGATATATATTCATAAACTCTACTATTCTACAAAATGCTATTGTGTGACAGTTCACAATTATCCATCTGCTAGTTTTCTCTTTGAAATACAAATTGCTGTGGTTAAAAGTTCTAATCAAATGTGACTAAGATACTAAGGGAAGTAATAATTTCAGAAAACAACTTTCTATGCCAAAATCAAGATTTATTATTTTGTCCCAAAGTAAAATGACTGATTGTTCCAGAATAAGAAAGAAGAAAGTGTAGGACAAAACTGAAAAATATAGACGATCATATAAGTTTCATGTAAAAGGATTTGTGTGTGTGTGTGTGTGTGTGTGTGTGTGTGTGTGTGTGGCCAAAGGTGGGTAATGATTGATGTGTTTATAAGATTTTCAAAAAGGACTTAATTATCAAATATTATACTGATACAAAACAATAATTTGATTTTCTCTCTTAAAATGGCAATATTTTCTTGAATTATTGGTCTGCTAGAGACTTTAAAAAGTTTTTCTTTGCCTTCTGAGTAATCTGCCTAGATGGCAAAGTTCTGTTTTGTCAGAACTTTCTTATGCTAAGTGTTTACATATAGTATCTTTCTTATGCTATATGTTGACTTTATCATGTCCTTGATTATTTAAGAGAACAAAATTCTTTTGCATTTGAAAAAAAACTGTGCTTCTTACAATCATATTACCTCCTACGTTTACTTTTAAACTCTTTTATTGTCAATTTGGTTAAGTAGGTCCCCAACTATTATTTCTCATTAACTCATTATCCTGTTTAATCAAGTTTTTTTAACTTCCTGACAATGTCTTAAATATATCTTCCCCAAATCAATTACTAAATGATATAGTTTACTCTTAAAACTGCTTCTGAGATTTCTCAGAGGGACCTGGAAAATCACAAAGGATTTTTCCCTTCACCTGGTAAAAAGAGAGGTACTAGTAATAATGCGATTTATTTGATACATTACTATTGATGATTTGCATGTCAAATCAGAATTGTAGCTTAGCTTTTCCAAGGTTGAATGTATATGAGTCAAATGCTATTATTATAAATATTTCAGAAAGTGTTTGCTGTGTGGAAAGTTCCTAGAGATTTGTCAGTTCCCTCACTGTCAATGATAAGTTACTTTTTTTATCCTAGTCCTGGTGATGCTTTTCCTAATAATAAACAACAACTGTAAAGTGTTAGTCATGATTTCAGTGTTTTTTTTTTAATGTTAACGTGGTTGCAACTAAGAATTTTTAATTTAAATCTCTTATATATTAGGCCAATGGCTTTAAATTAAGGATTCACATCACTGTGGTATAAGGCCTAAAATTAAGCCCAATATTATGTGGACTTTGACATCTGGGAAAAACTGGGAGGACTTCAAATTGCCTAAATACAAGTTTCCCTCCCAATTTTGCTTCCATAAATAAGGTTCCCTAACGACACTCTTTATCCTGGAGACCAGACACAGTTCCATTTATCTCTGAGTAGCATGCTTCAATTTCCTGCCAGCCTATGCAATTTTCAAACAAGCCAATCACATGCTCCCTCAGGAACCAGGGGTCACCCCATCCTCTTGTTATAAAGCCTGGTCCCTAGTGTCCCTGCTTGTTCATTCCTTTTCTGAGTGCAACCCCTGTGTGAGCCTTCAGGGATTGTAGTGTCCTGTTCCTCTGTGCTGTGAGTGTATCAGTCCAGGTTAAAGTGTGTGTGCAGGCACCCTTACAACCCTAAGATAGGACTCTCTCCTTCAATGGGGTGAGTAGGAAACAATCAAAACAACCACCTAAGTATGGCGTTTTCTTAATATGCAGATGTTTAGGAACTACACCACACCTACTGAATCTCTTTACTCAATGTTCTTGATAGATTCATGGCATATACTAACTGCTAGCTAGGTATATCCATGGTATATTATGTCTCATGGTTGTAATATGTTATAGCTGAAGATTTTTTTTCTCTGTAAGGATTATGTTCACCCTTTTCTATCAATTAGATGTCATATCTATTCTTCTTTCACAATAGGGTTAATCATTATGTTTACAAATATTTTGTCCAAAACTTTTTGCATTAAATTTATATTGTTTTTGTGCCACAGAAACAACCAAATTTCCTTGTCAATTGAATTATTCTTGTAGTGGATTCTCATCATATTTCTCACTTTCAGGAATTAACAGTAATATGTTGACCACAGCCATTTTAATTCTTTTGTCATCTATAGATATATTTTTAATTTATTCTCATTCTTTCCTGAAAACACTTGCATTCAGCTACAAGCCAGAGTACTTCATCTTCAACAGAGAAAGCCTTTCAGAGCCTTACAGAAAAAGACTATGCCAGGTACACTTGGGCACTAGCTCCTGATGGCATTACTTAAACAACTTTGTGATCATATCAGTGGACTGAGGATATTCTGAATGGTAGTAGAGAAGCAGATAGGTTTGTAAAATTGCTAAGCCAAGATTAAGCAGAACAAGAATTAATTACATAGTGACCACATGGACTGATGAGGAATGATTGTGGTTTTTGTTTGGAATATTGTTTGTGTTTTCATGTTATGTATTTTGGCTATAAGGAACATTTTTCTCTTTTCTCTTAAGCTTTCTATAACTCATAACAGCTTAGTAGATTATGCTTTTGTGGGCAGAAATGAAGCATTTATCTTTTTTTCACCCTTCCTGGACCCTCCAGAATTAGGAAACTTACTGAGTATTCTAGTCACTTGCTTAAGGTGCAAAAAGAGTATACCCTTCTTATTAATGTGACATTACTGGAAAATTTGGTTATGCAACCAAATTTTCCCCTTGAAAGTCATAGGTGAGAATGATGCTCTTGTAACCAGATATGACCAGATAAAGAAACTATTGCTTACTATGAAACCGATGCATAAAAACCCCTCTTTGAAAAATTGGCCTGAGACCTGACTTACGCGGTTTCCATTCTTATAGGTGATTAAGTAAGTTCACCTCCTTTCACACTCAGGAAATGAAGGTTATTTGGGGAGCTTTGAGAAGAGAGGAATTCACCCACATTTACAGGTACTAGAGGTGAAATCTGATAGTAAGTTTTTGGCTTGGCTTCCTAGCCTAAAAGGGTTTTAGAAGTCCAATCTGGGAGAAGCGACTAGATGGCATCAGTTTGACTGGGCACTAACCATCTGTCTCACAAAAAAAGGCCTGAGTGGAAGTGAGATCCAGATCAAATGAGATGTTTTGGGAACCCACAGAGTGGGGGGATTCAGGGCATTGATCTGGAGGGAGCTGCATGAACAGATAAATTGCTCAAGGTAATATCATGAGTTTCTGGTCCCTGTGGCTGAAAACTGCAGACAGCTAAGCTCCATCCTCAAGGCAAAAAGCCACTGTGAGCCTCAACTCCTGTCGCCAGCTACCCAGCTGGAGGGAGAGATCTCTGAGAGTGGGAGGGTTCTGACAAAAAGTGGAGAAGGGTTTGGTTGCCTGGGCCCCCCTTGAGCTCTGGGGAGCATACCAACTGGTTCAAGATGGCACCAGGAAGAGCAGAGAGGTGAATCTGCTGAGGCAGCCTAATTTACCTAACAACCCTGGCATAGAGAAATTTGCCCTAGGAAAGGGCGGAGTCAGGCAATTGACGAGTCCTGTGCTGAAAACTATCAAACTTTCAACTCCCCTAAAAGAGACAGGTAGTAGGAAGCACTTAATTAGCCTCCAAGAGCCTATGTAGAGTCCCTTGGGAGGAGGGGGTGGTCTGGGAGAGGGTTGAGAATCATTTTACTGTGGTGAGTTCACTTGCCAGGGTCCCATTTGAATTTCAAAAGGGAACTCAACCTGACCAGGAGAGGTTGGGGGAACACTCACAAAGGCTATTGCATCCTGCTGCCCTGGGAGAGAAAGCAATATGAATAGAAAGGGGTCAGGGGCAGACTCTTAAGCAGCAAGAATCTATGCAACTGGCAACTGCATAGGGAAAGTGACTGGATAGCTTTCTGAAGAGCTAACTGGTCCAACCAGAAAGTTTAGTTCAGTGGAAGAGTTTCCTCCTTGAATATACCAGGTCCCTAGTTTGATTTCCAGCTCTTCTGAGAGTAGTGATCTCCCCAGACATAAAACATCTAGCTGATACTTTAGAACAGGGAAAACATAGACACTATTTTTGTAATAACTTCTCTTGGATCTCTTATTCTTCCTAAAAAAAGATTACTTTAAAAAAATTAAACTTAGTTTACTCGCAAAAACCTGCTTCAAAACCTGAAGAGGTCAGGCTGCAGGGTATTGACTGATGAACACCAGCAGCCTGAGGAGCTCCTCAGGGGCCTAAGAGGGGAGACTGTTTTTCCTCAGTTTTTGTTTGGCTTCTTGCTTGTATGTTTGTTTTTTTTGTTTGTTTTCTTGTGTTTCTTTCCTCTTTCTTCCCCTTCTCTCCTTTTAAAAAAATTAGGTGCTGCTGGCTTATTTCTTGTTTGATGTGTTTAATCTTCCTTGGTCTCCTCTTTTCTGTGTATACCAATTTTGTCTATCAACGTTATCTCTTTTCCATCCTTCATCTTTTTATCTTCTGAATTCTGTTGTTGTTCTTAAGTTCTACCTCTCTTTGTTTATCCTCAATTTTTCTGTTTTTTATTTCTATCTCGTGTATTTGGTTTTCTTTATTTTATTAACTTTTTTCATTTTGTCTTTTCTATTTCCCACTCTCCTCAGCATTCTAGCTTTTTAATTCATTCTATATATTTTCCTCTATTTGGTTTTCCATTTCATTGTTGGTACTTCACTTTTTTATTCCTGTTGCTCTACACTGCTTCCATGAGTTAAATATTTCATGTTCATAGCTCTTATACAGTTCTGATTCTAAATTTTACTGTTATTATTACTATTATCATTTTTCTTTTTTAAACATTTTTTTTTGTTACATATCCCTCCCCTTTCTGCTTGCTCTTGCTGTGTGTTCATTTTTTGTGTTCTTCTATGTCTGCTTCATCTCCCCCCACTGCAGCAATGAGCCGAGTCAGCTCACTGCACAGGCAGCTTGCCCTGCTTGTGGGCAGCTCTGCTTCCATTCCTGGGCAGCTTTTGCTCCATTCATGGGCGGCTTTGCTCTGTTTGCAGGTGGCTTTTTCTCTGTTTGCAGGCAGCTTGCCCTGTCCATGGTGGCTTTGCCCTGCTCATGGTGGCTTTTTGCCCTACCCACAGTGGCTCTGCCTCGCCCATGGCAGCTTTGCCTTCTCAGGCAGTCTGCCCACTCAGAGAGGTCCCCGGGAACCAAACCCGAGGCCTCCCATGTGGTGTACCAGCACCCTATCCACTGGGCTACAGTCGGCCCCCTATCCTTTTTCTTTTCTTACCTATTTCACTTTCTCTGGCCCTTATCTTTTTCCTTCAAGTGAATATAGAAAACAGCAAGGAAATAGAATAAGAGGAACAATGTGTCAAAGAGAAAATTTAACACACACCCCCAACCAGCAACTAAATAAAACCCTAGAGTAAAGAGAGATGCTAATCAACTGAATAAACCTATCAAGATAAAAAGATGACCAGACAGCAACAAAAAATTACAAACCATACGGACAATCAGCAAGTCATGGCCTGGTCCAATGAAAGAAAGTTAAAACCAGGAAGAGATGCAGAACATTGAACAACTAATCAAAGCTGTCCAAAAAAATATCATGGACCAACTGAATGAAGTGAAGGAAGAGATTACGGATATTATAAAGAAACTGGAGGAACATACTGAAGAAATTGTAAATATAAATAAAATATAATAGATATGATGGTGATGAATGGCACAGTCCAATAAATCAGAAAGACACTGGAAGCACATAACAGCAGATTTGAACAGACAGAGGAAGGAATCAGCAATGTGGAAGACAGTACATCTGAAATCAAACAGATAGTAGAACACATAGATAAAAAGATAGAAGAAATCCAGCAGAGACTTATGGATTTGAATGACAACTGAAAATGCACAAACATATGCATTATAGGCATCCCAGAGGGAGAAGAGAAGGGAAAGGGGACAGAAGGAGTGTTGGAGAAAATAATGGTGGAAAACTTCCCAATTCTAATGAGGGAGATCGATGTACATGTTCAGGAAGTGATGCATACCTCAAACAGTATAAGTCCCAACAGGCTTACTCCAGACATATACTTGTCAAACTGTCCAATACTCAAGAAAAAGAGAAAATACTGAAGGCAGCAAGAAAAAAGAGAAACATCACATTCAAGGGAAGCTCAATAAGATTAAGTGCTGATTTCTATTATGAAACCATGGAGGCAAGAAGATAGATGTATGACATAGTCAAGGTACTAAAAGAAAAACACTTCCAGCCAAGAATTCTCTATCCAGCACAGCTGGCATTCAAAAATGATGGAGAGTTCAAAACATTCACAGAAAAACAGAAATTAAGAGATTATGCCTATAATCTGCTCTTCAAGAAATATTAAAGGGAGTTCTGCAGGTCAAAAGGAAAAAAACAGAAGAGGGAGAGTTGGAGGAGAGTGTAAGAACAACTTAAAAGACAAAAATAAAATAAAAACAACATATGACATACATAAACCCAAAGAAAATATCATTTATAAGTAATTCCTTGAGAGTAATAACACTGAATGTTAATGAATTAAATTCACAAGTCAAGAGACACAGATTGGGAAAGCAGAAAAGGAAATATGTCTCATCTATGTGCTTTTTACAAGAAATCCACCTTAGATGCAGGAATTCAAGGTGACTGAAAGTGAATGACTGGAAAAAATCTTGAAAGCAAACAGTAACCAAAATAGGGTGGGAGTAGCTATAATATTGTACAAAATAGACCTTAAATGTAAAACTATTGTAAGAGACAAAGACAAACACCATATATTAGTAAAAGGGGTAATCTTTCAAGAAGAAAGAACTATAATAACCATCTATGCACATCCTAGGGTTCCTCAAAATACATGAGGCAAACACTGGCAAAACTAAGTAGAGAAATAGATACCTTTACAAATATAGTGGGGGACTTTAATACACCATTATCACCATTAAACAGAACATCTCGCCAGAGAATCAATAAAAAAACAAAGACCTTGAACAATACATAAGAAGATTTGGACCTAATAGACATATACAGAATACTATATACAAATACATTCTTCTCGAGTGCACATGGATCATTCTCCAAGATAGACAACATGCTAGGCCACAGAAAAACTCTCAATGAATTCAGAAATATTGAAATTATACAAAGTAATTTCTCTGACCACAATGGAATGAAGCTGGAAATGAGTAAGGACCGGAGAACCAAATTGTACACAAAGATATGGAAGTTAAACAACACACTCTTAGACAAACAGTGGTTCAAGAAGGAAGTTTCAAAAGAAATCAGTAACTACCTTGAAAGGAATAAAAATGACAAAACAACATATCAAAACCTATGGGATGCAGTAAAAGTTGTACTGAGAGGGAAATTCATAGCCATAAATGTATATATCAAAAAAGAAGAAAGATTTAAAATCACAGACCTAACTACACACCTGGAAGAATTAGAAAAAGAACAGCAAAATAAACTCAAAGAAAGTAGAATGAAGGAAATAACAAAGATAAGAACAGAACTAAATGAAAAAATAAAAAAGCATTAGAAAAAATAAAACCAAATGCTGGTTCTTTGAGAAGATCAATAAAATTGACAAACCCTTAGCTAGTCTAACAAAGGAAAAAAGAGGGAAGATGCAAACACACAGAATAGGAAATGAGGAAGGGGATATCACCATTGACCACACAGAAATAAAGAGTATCATGAGAGGATACTTTGAAAATTTATATGCCAACAAGAAGGATAATTCAGAGGAAATAGACAAATTCCTAGAAATACACAAGCAGCCTATACTGTCAAAACAAGAAATTAGTGAACTCAACAAACCAATCACAAGTAACAAGATAGAATCATTCATCAAAAAATTCCCAACTGAGAAGGGTCCAGGACCAGATGGCTTCACAGGTGAATTCTACCAAACATTCCAGAAAGAATTAACACCAATCCTGCTTCAAATCTTCCAAAAAAAAAAAAACAACAACAACAAAAAAAGAGAAGTAGAAGGAACATTGCCTGCCTCATTCTATGATGCCAACCTTACACAAATACTAAAGTCAAACGAAGACACCACAAGAAAGGAAAATTACAGATTAATCTTTAATGAAACTAGATGCTAAGATCCTCAATAAAATGCTTGTTAATTGTATTCAACAACACATCAAACAAATTATGCACCATGAATAAATGGGTTTCATCTTGGGTATGCAAGGATGGTTTCAACATACAAAAATCTATGTAATACACCACACACACACAAAAAAACAGATCAAAAGAAAAAATTCACATGATCATCTCTATTGATGCAGAAAAAACATTTGACAAAATACAGCAACCTTTCCTGATAAAAACACTGAAAAAGATAGGAATAGAAGGAAACTTTCTGGACATGATAAAGGGTATTGTATTAGTCAGCCAAAGAAGTGCCTTTGCAAACTATACCAATAATTGCTTGGTCTGTATAAAGGTTAGTTATTTGGAGTAGAAGCTTCAGTTATCAGGCCACAAAGCATAAGTTTCCTCCCTCACCAGAGTCCACATGTTGGAGCAAGACAGCTGCCGATGTCTGCCAGGGCCCAGGCCCCTGGGTTCCTTCCCTGCCGGGGCTGCATCTCTCTTCAGGCCTAGCACTTCTTCCACAAGGTCAGCTGTAGACTATCAGGTGAATGGCCCTCTCCAACATCAGAACTGCATCTCAAAAATCTGCTTCTCAAATCTTTGGCCTTGACTTTTATACTCGAGACCACACCCACTGAGAGGTGGGGTTCAACATCCCACTGATGCAGCCCAGTCAATGCCCCAATCACAACCCAATCATGTCCAGATAAGCAGACCAGTTCACAAGCACGATCCAATCTATACTTTTGGAATTCACAACTAGATAAAACCACAAAACCATTACAGGTATATATGAAAAACCCAAGCTAAGATCATCTTCAATGGTGAAATCCTAGAAGCTTTCCCTCTAAGATTGGGAACAAGACAAGGATGCCCACTATCACTCCTATTTAACATTGTATTTGAAATACATGCTCAAGCACTGAGGCAAGAAAAACATAAAAGACATCCAAATTGGGAAGGAA
>PVKH010000058.1:0-13244 GCA_004027955.1 Chaetophractus vellerosus | reverse complement strand
TACAAGACCTCTATGATATGAATTAAGCAAATTAAGCAGACTTAGAGAGCCAGAGTCTGAAAGATAGGTTTACAGGAAACAGAAACAGAGATGAAGGTTGTGGGCCAATGCCCATTTGTTTGAAATCTATAGTAAGGTGTAAGTGAGTAGTTGTGCAGTGAAAGGAAAAGACAGGGGTGTAGTGATATTACTGGGTTGGGTGGTGAAAGCTTGACAGGCGGGTAGGTTGGGGAGGATGTGTTGGATGGTTCATGGAACTAGGGGGAGGGTTGGGGGAGGGAACAGGTGGACACTGGGGATTGGCAGGTATGTGCTTGAAACTACAATGTTGAGAAAGCTCTTTTGGAAATATGACAAAGAAGGGTTATTGGTTTAGGGCTTTGGATGGGGGGGGCGGCATTTGGGACAGGGTGCACCTAGGGCAGTCTTCTAGAGAATATGCATGTGAGCATTTTGTCATTGTGTGTTGTATCAGTGGGTGGCGACCCAAGCAATTAGTGGGAAGGAGTTGGACTCCCATCCTGGGGAGGCCCAATATGTTCTCAAACAGAAGAGAAGGTGTCCTTGAGAGCATGGGTGGTTCATAATAGGAGAGGACAGACTAATGTTTCAAGTCATCAGTATTGTTGCAAGTATCTATGAATCTTGTCCTTCAATGAGTGAAACCTAGCAGGCACTGTGGACCCCAAGACAGAGGGAAGGAGTAATAGAAAAGATGGAAGAGAGGGTATTTAGGGGGAATGGAAGTGTTCTGCACGATATTGCAATGATGGATACAGGCCATGTTAAGTTTCATTAAAAATTTATAAAAGTGGAAGGTGTAAAATGTAAACCATAATGTAAATCATTGACCGTGGTTAGTAGCTATGTTTCAATATTTGTGCATCAGTTGTAACAAATGTACCATTCACAAGTAAAAAAGTTATTAATACAGGAAGGGGGGAAAAGGGGAGGATGTTGGGTATATGGGGGGCCCCTGTATTCTGTATATGACTTCACTGTGACCTAAAACTTCTTTGAAGACAAAATGAAAAAAAGGTAAGACACTTGGGAAGAAATGGAAGAATATGCCACTGTATATAGAGGAAAACAGATACTAGAGTGATGATAGACAAAATGTCAAAATTTATTCATTTTTTTATTTTTATTTTTTTAAATATTTTTCATTATTTTTAAAATACCCCAATTTCATTTTTTTAACTTTATTTTTGGTTTTTCTAAATTCTTATGGATTTTATTTCTTATATTTAAACCTATCATTATTATTTCATTTTCCTGTTAATTGTATTTGACAATAGTCTTGTCTTCATTTTTGAAGAGGGTTTGGATTACAGAAGGATTAAAACTGTGGCAGGAGAGGATCATTGGTGTGGGGTGTCAGTGATGGGGGATAAATGGGAGGAAGTTCACCTGCGCATATGTATAAATTATATAAATGTTTTCAAATGTTCATGTGGCATTGCCACAGTGGGTAGAAATTCAAACAACAACTGAAAGAATATTGAATTCCCATCCTGGGGACCTCTGCAACTTCTCCAATGGAACAGCAACAATCCCCCAAGTACAGGTGCAATGACTAGTGAAGAAGGATTGTCTATTAATGGGCCCTTGATATTAATGACTGTACTTATGAGCTTTTGCGCTTGAAATTGCAACTTAGCCTAGTGTTGTAGGGTGCCTAAAATTTACCTCCTGAGAGCCTCTTTGTTGCTTAAATGTGGCCTCTCTCTAAGCCAAACTCAGCATATAAATGCATTACCTACCACCCAGTGTGGGACATGACTCCCAGGGATGAGCCTTCCTGGCACCAAGGGATTGATGCAACTGGAAAAAGACCTTGAATAAAAGGGAGGAAAGGTAAAGACAAATGAGTTTATATGTCTAGGAGAAATCAAAGTGAATAGGGAAGTCATCAGAGAGGTAACACTTATGCATGTCTCAACTGGATCTCATATATGGCCAAAGTATATACCACCCCAAATAGTTGGGCTCTTGAGGGCTCTGGAAACACCCAGGTCCTATGGACATGAAAGATAGCTCCAGAGTTTGGTACCTTGCCAGTGCACACTACTTTGGAGTTTGTGTTCCTGAGGGTGACAGAGTTGGAATCAGATGTGACTTCTCTACACATGCCTCTTCTGTCCCTTTTGTTTCAAACTATAGTTGGTGCTGGATTTGCGAGGTGTATGTCCAAGAGACTTGAATCTCTAGGCTGTCCATATGCCACCTGGGCCCTGAGCCTCAGCAGAGTTGCAAAACCTACTCTCCAGTTCATTAGACTCAACCAGGACAACTAATGAGGATGGACAACCACCATACCAGGGAACCAAGAGAGTCTTCAATAGCAAGCAAGAAAATCCCATCCATCAGCTATATGGGATCGAACCCCCCTGTCAATTAGAGTTGGAGTGGTCATCACGGTCCCAGAATCCTCAGGATTGGAGAATAAAATATGAACCAGAGAGGATTTACTGGTATTCTATTATAGACTTATTGTGATTCTAGCAATGGAAGAAATTATATCATGGATGTGGAGACAGCGACCACTGGAGGTGCTGAAGACAGGGAGAGAGGAAAAGAGGTGTAATATGGGGGCATTTTCAGGATTTGGAATTGTCCTGCATGACATTGCAATGACAGATACAGGCCATTATATATCCTGCCATAACCTACAGAATTGAGTGGGAGAGAGTGTAAACTACAATGTAAACTATAATCCACACTTAGTGGAAATGCTCCTAAATGTGTTCATCAATTGCAATGAATGTACCACACTAATGAAAGAAGTTAAGTTGTTAATGTGGGGAAAAGAGGAAGGTGTGAGGAGTGGGGCATATGGGAATCCCTTGTATTTTTTTATTTAGCATTTTATTTAATCTAAGTATCTTTTAAAAATCAAAAAATATATTTTAAAAAAGGCCAATCTGAGATTCCTTGTGAAAACCTCCAGCAAAGTCTACTTTAAGAAGGCTTAATTAGTAAATTACTATTCTTGTTGCATCTATGTAAATAATCAGGCCTAATCTACAGAAACCAGCCTGTATTAATCAGCCACAGGGATGCCTTTTGAAATATACCAAAAATTGGTCGGTCTTTATAAAGGGTATTTATTTGGGGTAGAAGCTTACAGTTACCAGGCCACAAAGCATAAATTTCTTCCCTCACCAAAGTCCATGTGTTGGAGCAAGACAGCTGCCGACATCTCCAGTGTTCAGGCATCTGGGTTCCTCTGTTCCCAGGGCTGCGTTTCTCTCCAGGCTTAGCTTCTGTTTCCTCCACAGGTTCAGCTGTAGACTATCAGGCCAATGGCTCACTTGTCTTTTCCTGGAGCACACCTCTCCAACATCAGAACTGCTTCTCAAAAATCTGCTTCTCCAATCTCTGTCTTTTGTCTAGCCTTTCATACTTGAGACCACACCCACTTCAGTGGCAGTTAATACCTCAATCATGCCCAGATTAGGAGATCAGTCTACAAGCATGATTCAATCTATATTTTTGGAATTCATAATTTCATAAACTCTCAAACCATTACACAGCCTTATTTTGTGATCATGAATAATCTCTTTTGAGCATGGATTATAATTTACATCCCTTAGATAAATCTTGGTTTTAAGAACTCTTATCTGTGCCTGAATTTTACTTCCATCCATACCTTCCACTGGCATTTGTCAATGTAATAGTTGAGCCCCTTTCTTGGGCAATGTCTAGTGGGAAAATTGATATAAAGATTTGTCTTCATTTCTGCAAGTTGCATGAAAAATTTAGTTATCTGGCTTTCAGCAACCAAAACTAAATGCAGAAAAGAATTCAAGCAATAGGAATATAAAATTGCATCTTTTTTCCTTATTGCTCCTTATAGTTCTGTGTTTGATGATCTGAAACCAGAATTTCTCTGTCTTCTGTTGTATTATTATCAAGGCAGAAAGAAGCGAGCAACACAGTCTATCTTTACAATTGGTCATCATCAATTTCTACTAAACACACTCCCCTCCTCTGTATAATTTTTTCTCAATTTTGAGAGATTGTAAAGGCTTTAGCCTCTTCACACTTGCAAAGCACTAACAATTTCCCATTCCACAACTAAGTCCACATTTTCTTTGAGTATTTGCTTCTTGTAACCACAATTTCTAATGGAATAGTTGTGAAGGTTAAATGATAAAACAAAATGCAGGGAGAGATAGTGTCTGGCACATGGTACCTTACAAGTAAATGTCAGTTTCTTTCTTCATTTTCTCTACCTAAAGAAGGAAAATAAAAAATAATCCCCTGAGTTTTGAAAGCAAAATAACATCTTTCCTGTCATTAGCTTTACTTCCTTTATCTACTCTTTTAAATGTTCTCTGGGTAATGGTCTCTTCTCCACTTCAATGTTTTCATAAAAAAGTCATTTAATGTTGATAAATTATACCTATATGGCAAAGGAAAAGACCTTTGCTTTGATTTATTGGCCAATGTTTATCCAAGTCACATTTAGATGCAATCCCTGTTACAAGTCTTTGAGGTCACTAGATAAACCAGAAAACACATTTCAGTGACTACAGGGAAGTCAATTCACCAAAGGCTAGTATGAAGGTTTATGGAGAACTTGATTTTCTTTACTTCTTGCCCTTCATTAACAAAAAAGGAAATGAGACCTTCAAGAGTTGGCTGAGAATCAAATGGAGCCATGTAATTTATTTACATGATTCCATAGTCAAATTTGCAAAATAAAATATATTCAAGAACTCCAGCTTCTAACCCTGGTTCCTCTACCATATGCCCTTCCACCCAAAATAGGAAGCCATTTGTGTTTATGATTCATCAAGCCATTATTTGTTTTTTACATATAAACACTCCACCACACACACACACACACACACACACACACAGGTAAATACTTGTGTATATATATTTAATTCTCTCAACTTTTAGTTTTTCACTTAGAATATTTGACTGGAGTTCTGTTTCAGGTAGAGGCAAGGAAGTTCATACTGGACTGACTTTCCCACAGAAAAAAACTATAAATATTGAGAAAATTAAATTTTTGTCTGGAAGCAAATACAAAATGGAGAAAGCAGAGACAATCTGGAAGGAAAATGACACTTTGTAGAAAAAAAATGGTGTGAGGTAACTTTTCTATATGTTTAGACCTTTGGTCTGAGGAAGTGTGGCAGCTGGCACTGTGCCTGCAGCAACCTCAGATTACCTCAGGCCTGAAGAAACTGAGGATGGTTTAGGGGTAAACAAAGGCACTGGAAAATGATGGGAACTCCTCTAAAGGAGACAGCTAGAGGTAGTTCCCCAATTTCTGCTTATAAACTCTGTCAAAATTTCTTTTCACACCAGAATCAAACTTGAACAGCTCACCTAAGAATTAAAAAAAGAAAGAACTGATCTAGAGTTCCATCTCCAAGGGAGAGAGTTTGCAGTTCACTGCAAAGAAGTTAATTACATGCTAAAATGAAAATATCAACATTATTCAGAGGAATACAAAATAACCCTTAGCCTTCCCAAAATAATATTCATAAAGACCAAATTACAAACCAACACTACTTAACAAATAAAAATACAGGAAAATGAAATACATTCTGAAAAGAAAATATAATAAAGAGGAAACAAATCAGTGATGATGCAGCTAGCAGGAAAAGACATTAAAGACGTTATAATGATGCTTGAAATTTTGAAATCCAAACAACATCTTTAAAGTGTTGAAAGAAAACAAAAACATTGACCCAGACTTCTTCATTCAACAAAAATATCCTTCAAAATTGAAAGCAAAAGACATACCCAGAGAAATAAACCTAGGATACTTTGCTGCCAGTGGACAGGAACTATTATACTCTTTGTAAACACTAAGATTAAGAAAAATAAATACTTTAAGGGAGCCAGTAGGTCATTATCCATAATTTAACTATCCAAAATTAAAAGCCAACATTCTCCACTGGTGTAATCTTAGACTCTTATGGATGTATATACTGATAACCATGCCACATATATATATGCCTAGGTCTTCTGTAACTTGTTTAGTACATTACACTTTTCTGGGAAAATTCAGGGATTCTCTAGATTTAATTCCAATCCCAACCCTGGTCCACACACCAATGTTTGAGATCCAATAAGTTACTTTTGGTTCCACAAGTGTGCTTCAATCTCTCTTACCTTGAAGATTTGGCTCACTCTGAAGTATCTTTCATTCATCCCTCCTTTGCTAGGGTTGCCAGATATAAGACAGGGCATGCAGCTAAGTTTGAACTGCAGACAAACATTATATTTTAGTAGAAGTATGTCCCATGCAATATTTAGAGCATGTTAATTCTAAAAAAAATATTTGTTTGTCTGAAATTCAAATGTAACTGTGCAATATGTATTATTTTTTTGTTAAACCTGGCAGCCCCTCTCTTTTTACTTAACACTAAAAATGGCTTTAAAGACTCAGTTTAGAATTCACACATTCTAAGAAAAACCTCTGAATCTCAATGCTGAATTAGAGGAGGTCATTCTTTGGTAGAGCCTAAACAACTAATATATATCCAGGCCCCTTGGGGGTATTTACTGAATGAATCAGACTATACTTATCTGGAGGTACTTTTTTTCAAGAAAAAGCCAATGTTTTTAATTTATAGCCATAAATTCAATAAAAGGAGAATGCAGCAAGGTTTTATATAATATTTTATAAACATGAACTTTAATTTTAAGGAGAGCTCTAAAAATAATTATGTTTACTCCTTCATTAAATTAGAAGCATAACATTTTTGTCCCAGAACTAAGCATAATCAAATCTAAAGACAATTTTCCTCAGAAAGAAAACTATCATTTTTCAGCAACCGATATATTTTAATATATGTGTTCCTGTTATCTTACATTCTGTGTTTTCACAAGTATATATTCACATTCATAAGTGCAAAAAGGCCATGAACTCTATAATGCATAGTCTAGAAACTAATGCAATGATAATGGAATAGTACCATAAATAATCGATATTGGCAATGCATTGTTATTCTATAACATTTCGTTTAGAGTCATCACTGGCATTTAAGTTCATTTGTATTTTGATTGAATAATATTTCTCTATCACAGCAAACAGGGTAAGGTTTGACTATTTCTTGAAAAGTGAGAACTAGTGAGTTTACCTTGACACTTGAATTTTCCACTTTTGTATTTCCTTTTGGCACATTAGACTGTCAATTTATTTATATGTAGATGAAGGAAATTGTAGTCGTATGAATTTTATGTTAAAATAAACTAAGAAAACTTAAACCCCTTTAAATGTTGAGAATTATGCAATGTCTAATGTCAAGCCACTTTTAAATTCTGCTTTCCAAACACTGTTTCAAGGCGAAAATGCCTTAAGCTAAGTAATGTTATTGAAAGCTGGTATATAATATTGTCTGGGGAATAAGTTATATTGATTGTATTCAGATTTCACTGATAAGTTTAGGGAGAAAAATAAACAGGAAAATAAATTTTAACTAAATATTTGTTTGATTTTCCACCTAATCTTAGTAAGGGACTTTTTTAAACTTCTTCATGTTTGAGGAAGATTGCTCTGATGTTGAAAAGAAATTCCATCATATGGTATATTGCTACCCATTCTGCCATGGGATATATTATACTGTTAAAGGAGTATGAAACCACCACTCTATATTTGAAAGAAAAAGACAAAGTTGTACTTTTTTTTTTTTTTAACTTACTACAGCTAGCCAAGCACAGTCTTTCCAAGAAGAACAGGCTGTTAATGGTATATAGGGTTTTTTTAGAATCATGGAGTTCAGAGCTTGGTGAACTTTCAGGGGCATAATATTGTTATTTTAATAAACACATTATTGATTAGTTAGTACTCAGAGATGTGTTTATGGGAGTAAGTTCATTCTTCATTGTTTGACTTTCTGAGTTGAGAAGATAGTATTGATTCATTTGCTTGCCCAAAAATATTATTGATGAATTGAATGCACTAAAGTCTGGTTCAGATTTTAACAGACTACTTGTTAAATTGTTATATAAGAATTAGTCTTTTCTTAAGAGTATGGTAATTTTTTAATCTCAGTTTCCTCTTGTGTTTTTTATTATTATTATTATTATTTTTTAAAGATTTATTTTTTTATTTATTACATATCACCCCCCTTCTGCTTGTTCTTGCTGCATTGATCCTTGCATTCCTCTGTGTCCGCCTGTGTCCCCCCACCATGGTGACCCACCAAGTCAGCTCACTGCACAGTGGCCTGCCTGCTGGTGGTGGCCCGCCCTGCCCATGGCAGCCTCCCCCCTCAAGGTGGTCTGCCTGCTCAAGGAGACCCCAGGAACTGAACCCGGGGCCTCCCATGTGGTAAACCGGCATCCCACCAATTGGGCTACAGCTGGCCCACACCCTCCCCTTGTGTTTTTAAAGAGACAAAGCTGGCTGCTCAGGAAGATGGTGTTGGTTTAGGTATGCACTCACCACTCTCAAGCAGAGGTCAGCTGATTGGGGATGGGAGTCAGCCAGGGTGGTCTTTTCTGGGAACTGGGGGACAGAGGTCTTGGGTGCATCAGACTGGAGGCAACTGGACTGTGAGTTGGACTGCTCAGCATAAAATCATGAGTTCTTTACTCCCTAGCTGGAATCACAGGCAGCTAAACCCTGTTCTCCGGGTCCGAATAGACGCCAGTAGACTGGTGAGGAAGGGAATAAATTCCAAGAGTGGGAAGCTTCTAGCGAAAGGTGGAGATGGGTTTCCTTTCTGTGGGTTTGGTCTCCAGTAACCCCTAGCAGTTTTCAGGAGTGAATTAGCCAGCTGGAAGTAGTGCTGGGCTGAAGGGAGAGGTGAATCTGTGGTGAACACTAATCTACCTAATTTCCCTAACTGTGACACAGACCCTAGATACAGCAAAGGGCAGAGCCAGCAATTTTAGAGCTCCATGCTGAGTAAACAGTCTCAGCTCCCCTGGGGGGGGGTGAGGTCAGGCAGTGGGAAGTAATAGATAAGTCTCTACAAGCCTATTTGGGGTCTCCTCACAGGAGGGGGTGGGCTAGGAGAAGCACTCTTTAAGGACCCTTATTTCACCAAAAAAGAGAGAGAGAAATTTATCGACTTGCTTTAAATGCTAAATTCTGCCTCAAAGCCTGCAGAGAGAAGGCTTCAGGGCAATTGATTAATGAACACAGGCTGAGAGGCTCCACAAGGGCCCAAAAGGAATGTTGCTCTTCCTTAGCTTTGACTCCATACTTCTGTGCTTCTTACCTCTACTCACTCCTCTTTTCTTTCTTAAAATGAAGTGCTGATAGCTTTTTTTTCTTTTTTGCTGCCCTTTTTCATTCTTGACTTTCCATTCTCTGTGTATAGTGATTGTGTCTACCAACGCTATCTCTTCCCCTTCTTTCATCATTCTACTTTCAGCTTTCTGTTGTGCTTCTTACATTCCACGCTTTTTCATCTGCTCTCAACTTCACCCCTGTTAACTTCTATTTTGTCTATTCTGTTCTCTTTTCTTTCTTTCTTTTTGTATTAGCTTTTTTCTTTCAGCCTTCCCTTTATTAGTTCTCTCTCTCCTCATCATTCTGGCCTTATAAAATATTCTATATATTTATCCCTATTTGACGTCCCATTCCATTGTAGGCACTCCAACTTTCTTCCCCTATTACTCTACATTGCCTATATGAGTTAAATATTCAATTTACTAAGGCTGATATGGCCCCTCTTCCAACTTTTATCAATAGTAATATTATCCTTTTTCCTTTCTTACCCCTTTTGATTATTCTGGCCCTAATCTTCTTCCTTCCAGGGAACATAGAAAAAGCAAGGAAATACAATAAAAGGAAGAAAGTATCAATGAGAAAACACAGAATTACAAGCTAAATTAAACTCTAGAGTGGCGAGAGAAGCTAATCAACTGAATAAACCTATCAAGATAAAATGATGACCAGAGGGCAACAAAAAATTACAAGCCATACTGAGAATCTGGAAGACATGGACCATTCCTAAGAACACACCAAAAACTAGGAAGAGATGCAGAACATAGCACAACTAATCAAAGCTGTCCAAACAAACATCATGGACCAACTTAATGAAGTGAAGGAATAGATTAAGGATACTAAGAAGACAATGGGAGCACATACTGAAGAAATTGTAAACATACATAAAAAGATAACGGATATGATGGTGATGAACAGCATAATCCAAGAAATCAAAAAGACGATGGATTCCCATAACAGCAGAGTTGAACAGACAGAAGAAAGAATTAGTGATGTGGAAGACAGTACATCTGAAATCAAACAGATAGTAGAAAAGATAGATAAAAAGATAGAAAAAATCCATCAGGGACTCAGGGATTTAACCGGTAACACAAAATGTACAAATATACGCATTATAAGCTTCCCAGAAGGAGAAGAGAAGGGAAAGGGAACAGAAGGAGTTTTGAAGGAAATAATGGCTGAAAATTTCCCAACCATAAAGAGGAAGATGGATATATATATCCAGAAGCACAGCGAAACCCAGACGGTATAAATCTCAACAGGACAACCCCAAGAAATATACTTGTCAAAATGTCCAATGCTCAAGACAAAGAGAAAATACTCAAGGAAGCAAGAGAAAAGAGAACCATCATATATAAGGGAAGCACAATAAGATTAAGTGCTGACTTCTCAGCTGAAACCATGGAGGCAAGAAGACAGTGGTATGACATAGTCAAGGTACGAAAAGAAAAAAAAAAAACTTCCAGCCACAATTTCTCTATCCAGAAAAGCTGGCATTCATAAATGACGGAGAGCTCAAAATATTCACAGATAAACAGAAATTAAGGGAATATGCCAATAAGAAACATACACTTCAAGAAATACTAAAAGAAACTCTAAAGGTTGAAAGGAAAAAACAGGAGAGAGAGTTGGAGGAGAGTGTAAGAAAAACAAAAATGACATAAAGAGGAAAAAAACTACATAGGACATACATAAACTCAAAGAAAATATGGTGGATGTAGGAAATTCATTGAGAGTAGTAACACTGAATGTTAATGGGTTAAACTCACCAGTCAAGAGACACAGATTGGCAGAATGGATAAAGAAACATGACCCATCTATGTGTTCTTTACAAGAGACCCACCTTAGACCCAGGGATTCAAGGAGGCTGAAAATGAATGGCTGGAAAACAATTTTACAAGCAAATAACAACCAAAAAAGGGCAGGAGTAGCTATCCTAATATCAGACAAAATAGACCTTAAATGCAAAGCAATTATAACAGACAAAGATGGACATTATATATTAGTAAAAGGGGTAATCTCTCAAGAAGAAAGACAAACATAAACATTTATGTGCCTAATCAGGGTGCCTCCAAATATGTGAGGGAAACACTGGAAAAACTAAGTGGAGAAATAAATGCATCTATAATTATAGTTGGTGACTTTAATACACCATTATCACCATTAAACAGAACATCTAGACAGAGAATCAGTAAAGAAACAAAGAACCTATATAATGCATTAGAGGACCTGGACCTAATAGACATATACAGAATGCTACAACCTAATCCAGTGGGATATACATTCTTCTCAAGCACACATGGATCATACTCCAAGATAGACCACATGCTAGGCCACAAAACAACTCTCAATGAATTCAGAATGATTGAGATTATACAAAGTAATTTCTCTGACCACAATGGAATGAAATTGGAAATCACTAGGCACCAGAGAACTAGATTAGGCATGAAGATATGGAAGTTAAACAACACACTCTTAGATAAACAGTGGGTCAAGGAGGAAATCTCAAAGGAAATCAGTAACTACCTCATATAAAAAGAAAATGACAACAAAACATATCAAAACCTATGGGATGCAGGCAAAGCAATACTGAGAGGGGAATTTATAGCTCTAAATGCATATATTAAAAAAGAAGAAAGACTAAAATTGAAGTATTAACTGCACACCTGAAAGGATTGGAAAAACAACAATAAACTAACCCTAAAGGAAGCAGAAATAAAGAAATAACAAAGGTCAAAGCAGAGCTAAATGAAATAGAAAATATGAAAGCACTAGAAAAAATAAACAAAACCAAAAGCAGGTTCTTTGAGAAGATCAATAAAAGAGACAAACCCTTAGCCAGACTAACAAAGAAAAAAGAGAGAGCAAATGCAAATACTCAAAATAAGGAATGAAGAAAGGGATATCACTACTGACCCCAACAAAATAAAGAAAATCAGAAAAGGATACTTTGAAAAATTATATGCTAACAAGAATGATAATTTAGAGGAAATGGAAAAATTCCTAGAAACTCACAAGCAGCCTACACTGACAAAAGAACAAATCAATGAAATCAACAGTACAGTTACAAGTAAAGAGATAGACTCAGTCATCAAAAACCTCCCAACTAAGAACAGCCCAGGAACAGACGGCATCACAGCTGAGTTATACCAAACATACTGGAAAGAACTAACACCAATCCTGCTTAAGCTCTTCCAAAAAATAGAAATAGAAGGAACATTCCTTAACTCATTCTATGATGCCAACATTACCTTAATTCCAAAGCCAAACAAAGACACCACAAGAAAGGAAAATTACAGACCAATTTCTCTAATGAACTTAGATGCTAAATCCTCAACAAAATACTTGTAATCACATTCAACAACATATCAAAAGCATTATACACCATGACCAAGTGGGTTTCATCCCAGGTATGCAAGGATGGATCAACATAAGAAAATCAATCAATGTAATACATCACATAAACAGATTGAAAGAAAAAAATCACATGTCATCTTTATAGATGCAGAAAAAGCATTTGACAAAATACAGCACCCTTTCCTGATAAAAACACTGCAAAGATAGGAATAGAAGGAAACTTTCTGAACATGATAAAAGGTATATATGAAAAACCCAAAGACTACTTCATCTTCAATGGGGAAATCCTAAGAGCCTTCCCTCTGAAATAAGGCACAAGAAAAGCATGCCCACTCTCACCACTTTTATTTAATATTGTCCTAGAAGTACTTGCTCAAGCACTGAGGCAAGAAAAAGATATAAAAGACATCCAAATTGGAAAGGAAGAAGTGAAAATTTCATTATTTGAAGACGATATGATTCTATACTTAGAAAGCCCCAAGAAATCTACAACAAAGCTGCTAAAAGTTATAAAGGAGTTCAGTGACGTTACATGCTATAAGACCAATGCTGAAAAACCAATGGCATTTCTGTACACCAACAATGTGCAATCTTAGGAGGAAGTAAAAAAAATTCCCATTACAATAGTAACAGAAAGAATCAAATACCTAGGAATAAATTTAACTAAAGATGTAAAGGA
>PVKH010000057.1:13828-54914 GCA_004027955.1 Chaetophractus vellerosus | reverse complement strand
AAGGTTTTTTGAATATTGTAATGTATTTTTGGAATTCAAGGGGTGGAATGTAATGGTTTAAGTTTGATTTAATTATGAATTCCAAAAATATAGATTAGATTATGTTTGTAAGCTGGTCTGTTCATCTGGGCATGATTGAGTTGTGAGTAGGGCATTAACTGCCATGTCAGTGAGACATTGAGCCCTGCCCCTCGGTGGGGGTGGTCTAAAGTATGGAAGGCTAGATAAGAGGAAGCAGAGATTTGGAGAAGCAGATTTGAGAAGCAGTTCTGATGTTGGTGTGAGCCGATCGCCGGATAGGCTACAGCTGGCCTTGTGGAGAGACGCAACGCAGAGAGTCTCATAGTCGTCAGCAGAACTCATGAAGGAAACAGAAGCTAAGCCCAGAGAGAAACGCAGCCCCAGGAACAGAGGAACCCGGAAGCCTGAACCCTGGAGACGTCGGCAGCCATCTTATTCCAACACGTGGACCTTGGTATGGGAAGAAATTTAAGCTTTGTGGCCTGGTAATTGTAAGCTTCTACCCCAAATAAATACCCTTTATAAAGACTGACCAATCTTTGGTGTATTTCAAAAGGCACACCTTTGGCTGACCAAAACAACAACATCCTTCATTTTTGTGGTACATTTGTTACAATTGATGAATACTTTTGGGACCATTGCCTCTATGCATAGATTATAGCTTGCATTGTAGTTTACACTCTCCTGCACAATTTTGTAAGTTATGGCAAGATATATAATGGCCTGTATCTGTCATTGCAATGTCATTCAGGACAATTCCCAAGTCCCCAAAATGCCCCCAAATTACACTTATATTTCGCTTTCCCTTCCCTCATAACCTCCAGTGATCACTGCCTCCAAATCAATGATAAATGTTCTTCCATTGCTAGAATCACAAGAAGTCTATAGTAAAATAACAGTAAGTCTACTCTCAACCATTGTTCATTCCCTAATTCTGAGGATTCTGGGATGGTGATGCCCACTCCACTTCTAATTTAGAGGGGGTCAGATCCCACAGGGGAGATGGATGGAACTATCTTGCTTGCAGTTGTAGACTCTCTCTGTTCCTTGAGATGGTCGTTGTCCATCATTACCTCTTTGTTAGTTGCTATAGGTGAGTTCAATGAGCTAGAGAATCAGTGCTGCAAATCTCTTGAGATTCAGGGCCCAACTGTTACATGGACAGCCCAAAGATTTAAGTCCCTTGGACATACACTTATCAAATCTAGTGCTAACTATAAGTTCACATGGAAGAGCCATGTGGAGGGAAACCACTACTGAGTCCAACTCTATCACACTGGGGAGCATAAATTCCACAGTACGGCCCACTGGAAGGGTGCCAAACTCCTGAGCTGTCTGCTTTGCCTATAGTGTCTGGATGTCTCCAGAGCCCTCAGGAGGCCCACTATTTGAGGCAATAATTATTTGGCACTCAATGAAATCCTGCTGAGACATGCATAAGCTTAAATTATGGAATGACCTCTTGACCCATGTTGAACTCTCTTAGCCATAAAAACTCCTTTGTCTTTACCTTTCCCCCCTTTGGGTCCAGGTCTTTTTCAGCTGCATTGCTAGTTGGTGCTTGGTAATAATTCCTCTGTGCCAGGGAGGTACACATTCTCTTTTAAGGCACAGTAGTTATAATTTTTCTGATTTCAATTGAACATGAACCTAATTTACTTATTCACAATATAAATTATATTTAAATGTGTATCATTTTATCACTAAAGTCACTAAATCAGTCCTTAATCATTTTTGTCTCATTAATTTATTTCCAGATATTGCTTTCCCTAAGAATATTTTCATCACTTCAGGCTTTTAATTTTTTTTTTTTCAACTGTGATGGTTAGGTTAATGTGTCAACTCAGACAGGTAATTGTGTCCAGGTATTAGGGCCAGCAAGAATTAGGCTAATTTTAATACAAGAGCATTTATGGACTTCAATCACCAGTGAGATTACTGCATGGATGGTTGATTACATCTGCATTAATCAGGGAAATTGAATCAAGAATGGATGATGCTTTTACCCAATCAGTTGACAGCCATAAAAGGGAAGTGATTTCAACATTCAGAGAGAATTTCACAGCTCATCCTTTGACAGCCAACCTCTCCCAGAAACTCATCAAGGACCCTTCATAGGTCTTTCATTAGAACCCCTAGCTTGCAGTCTGCCTACAGAACCTGGACTTCTGCATACCCATGGTCACGTGAGAGACTCTTATATTATTGACAGATATCTCTGGTTGATTCTGTTTCCCAAGAGAACCCTGACTAAAACAGCTGGTACTGGGAGTGGTTCTTGAGGAACAGAGGCTTAAACATGGGATGTCTGTGGTGGTTCTCTCTTCTAATTGGACTCAAGGGTACTAATGACTCCTTTTCCAATAATGAAGAGGTTACTAAGAGTCCATGGCATGAGGTGGCAATACAGATACGTAATATAGCCTCACTGGATTCCCCTACTTCCATGCTTATAAGAAGCAAGGAACTGGGTGAAAGTGTTTTCAATACCTTAACAGAATTTTGTGGCACAAAAAAGTATAATGATGTTGTCTGGCTCCTCCTAGATACTAGGGATACAGTTAAAAAAGAAAGGGATGAGCTAAAGTCTTCAAATTTGGAACTTAAATGCCATATGAATGATAGGAAAGTTTCTACATATGCCATGAAAGAAAATCTTTTCTATTGCAGCCAAAGACTTGAAATACCTGAAAATCAAACCCAGACAGTAATTGTATGAGTATCAGAACTACAGAGGAAATTAAAATCTCAACCTCATAGGGTTTCTGCAATTAAAGTGAGGGCATGGATTGGAAAGGAGTGGAACCCCGAGAATTGGGAAGGAGACATATGGGATAGTGATAATATTGATGAGGACATTGGAACTCTAAATTATGCTGAGACTTTACCAGATAAACCTGTGATAGCCTGCCCTTTGGATATCACACCTTGTCAACCTTGTATCATTGAGCCTCCAGCCTGCCTCAGGGAGTCCAGACATCTTCCAGCTCTGAGGTGGGTACCAGCCAAACTGAAGCCTGCTCTGGGCAGCCTCTGACAAGCCTCAGAGTGTCTGGAACCCCTCCCAGCTCTGAGACAAGTACCGGTAACACTACAGTATGCACTGCCCAGCCTCAATCCTGCCTTGAGGATTCTGCCTTTCAACCCCTGCCTGAAGAGATTAACCCTGCCTCATCAGAAGAAAATGCAAAGGAATGCCCTGAGGCCAGTAGCCTTTAAGACATCTCTAATCCTTCTCCTTACCCACACCCTCCACCCCTCTTGTCTTTGAGAACTAGAGAACTCTTACTAGACTAAAATCACAACAAGCCCCCCAAGGTGAAATACAAAGTGTGACCCATGAGGAAGTACATTATACTCAGAAAGAACTGCATGAGTTTTCTAACTTAGACAGAGATCAGGGGAATATGTGTGGGAATGGATACTAAGGGTATGGGATAATGGTGGAAGGAATATAAAGTTGGATCAGGCTGAATTTATTGATATGGGCCTACTAAGCAGAAATTCTGGATTCAATGCTGTTGCTTGAGGGGTTAGAAAGGGCTCTAACAGTTTGTTTGGGTGGCTGACTGAAACATGGACCAAATGATGGACTAACATGTGTGATGTTATGATGCCCGATTTGCCATGGTATACTGCAGTTGAGGGAATTCAAAGGCTTAGAGAGATTGGAATGCTAGAATGGATTTATTATTTCAGACCTTTCCACCCAACCTGGCATTGTCCAGAGGACACACCTTTAACCAGGACTGTGAAGAATGAATTTGTCAGGCTAACCCCATCTTCTCTGAAGAGCTTTGTGGTTGCTCTTCTCTGCAGTCCAGATATTACTGTAGGGAGGGCTGTAATGGCATTGGAATCCTTAAACATTATGGGGATGATCAGATCTTGGTCCGGTAAAAGTCAAGTATCTGCAGTGAATCGCCAAAGGCAAGGTGGGCGTGGCTACTGCAATGAAAGACAGTTTCAAAACAGCACACAGAATACTCTGAATCGCATGGAGTTATGGCACTGGCTAATAGATCATGGGGTACCTAGAAGTGGAATAGATGGGCAGCCTACTAAATTTCTTCTGGATCCCAATAAGTAGAAGAGTTGTAGGCTGAGTGAATAAAACCCTAACTCAAATTACAGATGTAGAGAATCATGGTGCCTTAATCAATTCCCAGACTTGAGATAGTTTACAGAGCCAGAGCCCCTTGAATGTGGAGAAGGCCAGGTCCCTTTGGGGAATGATCCTGTGAAACTGCCCAAAATTTATACTGTGCATTGGGGAAAAGGAAATGATCAGACATTTCCAGAATTATTAGACACTGCCTCAGAAGTCACATTAATTCCAGGAGACACAAAATGTCACCATGATCCAACAGTCAAGGTTGGGGCTTATGGAGTTCAAGTGATTGATGGAGTTCAGCTCACATCCATCTCACAGTGGGTCCATGCCATGACCGTTTCCTAAAATGCGAAGTTCTCGTCCAACCAAACTAATAGACAAGATCCGAGTGTGGTGGAAGAAGACTCAAGGAGGCTCGATTCCTGGAAAAGGACTTGGCATAGCAGGATTTGGGACTGCAGTTTTCCTCTTTCTAATTTGTGTCCTACATTTTTCACTGAGTGGGTTTCTGGGAATTGCCCATGCTGAGAACATCTAATTTAAAACAATTAGAGATTGTATTTACACCAGATACCAAAAAAAAATAAAAAAACCTGACACCTGGTGCCAACCATCATGACCCAATTCGGACCTGCCTACATAATTAATGACAGGCCCTGGTATTCGCCCAGGGGACAAAGAATCCAAGAAAGACTCCCTGACCCTGATCTACCTTATATAGGAATTTATAATAATGATGGAAATAGAATAGTGAATAAAGATAAAAGGTGGGTAAGATTTAATAGTTTGAGTTTCCTTGAAAGATTGGCTAGATCAGGCCCCCTTTATTGTACATTGTCAGTTCAAGAGAAAATAGATTTCCAATAAATGCTATTTAAGTCAGATTTTACAATAAGTATTTGAGAGATAAGGTTAGAAAAGAAATAGCTCACTTGCAAAAACTTGCAAAAGCTTAAATAGATTTTCTAGTAATATAAAATGTTACAAAGACTTAGCAACCACATGTCTAGTGCCTTTTAAGTTGAGCCAAGTATAATAGTTGAGCGAGGTATAATTAAGGTTTAAGTTTTAGAAAGACTGTTCTGTACCATGTTCTGAACTAGATAATTATTTGATAATCTGATAAGTTTCCTTTCTTACCACACACCATAGTGTGCTTGGCCTTTTGCCTAATTATGCAAGTAGTCTGCATAGAATCCTAAAAAACCCTTAAGGCTTGCAAAACCTAAGGTATATAAAAGACCCTCAGATCCCTTAATAAAATGGCCTCTACATATTCACCTGACCTGTGTGTGGTGTGATTCTTTGCTGACTCCTTAGACCACCTTCAGCCCTGCTTCCCTCTGCCTCGGCTGGACTGCGGCAGGTCCAGTGGGTCCCCGGGTCCATTATGTGATTATTTCCCCAGTTCCAGAATGCATAATTGGAATAGACATACACTGTAACTGATAGAATCCCCACACTGGATCCCTGATTTGTGGAGTGAGGGCTATTATGGTTGGAAAGGCCAAGTGGAAGCCCCTAGAACTGCCTCTGCCTAGCAAAATAGTAAATTAAAGGCAATACCGGATTCCTAGGGGGATTGCAGAGATGAGTGCAACCATCAAGGAATTGAAGGATGGAAGGGTGGTGATTCCCAGCACATCCCCATTCAACTCTACTATTTGGTCAGTAGAAACATGGATGGATCTAGGAGGATGTCTGTAGATTTTCATAAACTTAACCTGGTGGTGACTCCAAATGCAGCTGCTTCCCAGATGTGGTATCATTGTTTGAGCAAATCAACACTTCCCCTGGTACCTGGTATGCAGCTGTTAATCTGGAAAATGCTTTTTTCTCAATTGCCATTAGTAAGGACCACCAGAAACAGTTTGCTTTCAGCTGGCAAGGCCAGCTGTATACCTTCACTTTCTTACCTCAGGGGTATATCAACTCTCCAGCCCTATGTCATAATATTGTCCACAGGGACCTTGATCACCTCTCCCTCCCATGAGACATCACACTGGTCCATTATATTGATGATATCATGTTGATAAGACCTACAGAGCAAGAAGTAGCAAAGACTCTAGATTTTCTGGTAAGGCATTTGCATGAGAGAGGATGGGAGATAAATCCAACAAAAATACAGGGTCCTTCCACCTCAGTGAAATTTCTAGGAGTACAGTGGTGTGGGGTCCGTTGAGATATCCCTTATAAAGTAAAGCATGAACTGTTGCATCTGGCCCCTCTTATGACCAAAAAAGAGGCACAACACTTAGTTGGCCTCGTCAGATTTTGGAGACAACACATTCCTCATTTGGGTGTGCTCCTCCGGCCCATTTACTGAGTGACCAGAAAAGCTGCTGGTTTTGTTTCAGGACCAGAACAAATGGAGCCCTGCGACAGGTGCAGACTGCTCTGTAAGCTGCCCTACCACTTGGACAATATGATCCAGCAGATCCAATGGTGCTGGAAATTTCAGTGGCAAATAGAAATGCTGTCTGGGGCTTTTGGCAGGCCCCTATGTGGGAATCAAAAGGCAGACCCTTAGGATTTTGGGGCAAAACCTTGACATCCTCTGCAGAAAACTAACTCCTTTTGAGAATCACCATTTGGCTTGCTACTGCACCTTAGTAGAGACTGAACCCCTTAACCTTGGGCCATCAAGTAACCATTAGAACTTAGTTGACTATAATGAGCTGGGTATTGCCTGACCCACCAAACCATAAAGCTGGGCATGAACAGCAGCACTCCATAACAAAGGGGAAGTTGTATATACAAGATAGGGCTCGAGCAGGTCCTGAAGGCATAAGAATGTTACATGAGGAAGTAGCCAAAATGACCATGGTCACCACCCCTGCCATGTTACCTTCTCTTTCCCAGCCAACAGCTTTAGCCTCTTGGGGAGTCCCTTACAATCAGTTGACTGAGGATGGGAAAACTCGGGTCTGGTTTACAGATGGTTCTGCATGATATGTAGGTACCACTTGAAAGTGGACAGCTGCAGAACTCCAGCGCTTTTCTAGGACATCCTTGAAGGATAGCGGTGAGGGCAAATCCTCCCAGGGGGCAGAACTTCGAGGAGTGCACCTAGTTGTTCATTTTGCTTGGAAGAATAAATGGCCAGAAGTGCGTTTGTACACTGATTCGTGGGCTGTTGCCAATGGTTTGGCTGGATGGTCAGGGAATTGGAAGGAATATGATGGATAATTGGTGACAAGGAGGTCTGGGGAAGAGGTTTGTGGATAGATCTTTCTGAGTGGGCAAAAGACATGAATATATTTGTGTCCCATGTGAATGCCCACCAAAGAGTGACTTCAGCAGAGGAAGAGTATAATAATCAAGTGGATAAGATGACCTGCTCTGTGGCTAATGCTCAGCCTCTTTCCCCAGCCACTCCTGTCATTGCCCAATGGGCTCATGAATAAAGTGGCCATGGATGAAGGGATGGATGGTGGTTATGCATGGGCTCAGCAACATGGACTTCCCCTCACCAAGGCTGACTTGACTATGGCCACTGCTGAATGTCCAATCTACCAATAGCAGTGACCCACACTCATCCCCCGATATGGTACCATTCCTGGAAGTGACCAGCCTGCTACCTGGTGGCAGGTTGACTCCATTGGGCCACTTCCAGCATGGAAGGGGCAGAGATTTGTTTTAACTGGAATAGACACATACTCTGGCTATGGGTTTGCATTTCCAGCATGCAGTGCTTCTTCCAAAACTACCATCTGTGGACTTGCTGAATTTCTTATCTACCATGATAACATTCAACACAGCAATGCTTCTGATCAAGGAACCCATTTCACAGCAAATGATGTGCAGGAATGGGCACATGTCCACGGAATTCACTGGTCTTACCATGTTCCCCATCACCCTAAATCAGCTGGATTAATAGAACGGTGGAATTGCCTTTTGAAGACTCAAATACAGTGCCAACTTGTGGCAATATCTTGCAGGGATGGGGCAATATTCTACAGGATGCTGTGTATGCTCTAAATCAGCACTCTCTCTATGGTGCTGTTTCTCCTATAACCAGGATTCATGGGTCCAGGAACCAAAGGGTGGAAATGGGAGTGGCACCACTCACTATTACCCCTAGTGACCCACTAGGAAAATTTTTGCTTCCTGTCCCTGTTACCTTAAGCTCTACTGGTCTACAGGTTTTAGTCCCAAAAGGAGGAGTGCTGCCACCAGGGAACACAACGATGATTCCACTGAACTGGAAGTTAAGATTGCCACCTGGGCAATTTGTTCTCCTTTTGTCTGTGAATCCACAGGCAAAGAAAGGAATTACTCTGCTGGCTGGGGTGTTTGATCCTGACTATCAAGGAGAAATAGGACTACATCTACATAAAGGGGGTAAAAAAGAGTTTACCTGGAATGCTCCTCTAGGGCATATCCTAGTACTGTCATGACCTGTGATTAAAGTCAATGGAAAATTACAAGAAACCAATTCAAGCATATATGGACTTCAATCACCAGTGAGTTTACTGCAATGATGGCTGATTACATCTACATCAATCAGGGAAATTGGATCAATAATGGATGATGCTTTTATCCAATCAGTTGACTGCCATAAAAGGGAAGTGATTTCAACATTCGGAGAGAATTCCCCAGCTCATCGTTTGACAGCCAACTTCTTCCAGAGACTTATCAAGGGCCCTTAATCGGTCTTTCATTGGAGCCCCTGGCTTACAGCCTGCCTGTGGAGCCTGGACTTGTGCAACCCCATGGTAACTTGAGAGACTCTTATAAAATCTTATATTATTGACAGATATCTCCTGTTGATTCTGCTTCCTGAGAGAACCCTGACTAAAACACCAACAAATAACACTTTCCCTTCTGCCTTGTCCACATATTCACATGAAAACATATTTCAATATCCTCATGAATTGCCACTAATTCTAGGATATTAATCACCTGGTCCTACTTCTCCTAGGTTATACTTTTACTAGTGATTTCTTGTATTCCTTTATGTGACACTATATTCTTTAGTGATTTGCATAATAACACAGATCTTGCAGATTAAGAATATCTCTGTCATCATCCTTAGTGGTTTTCAGTAGATGAAGGAGTAAATTAACATAAAATGATTAGGCATATGGAAAATGTGATATAATATCCAGGTTTAAATCAGGGAATAAGAATGTTGCACAATTATTACTCCTAAATAAAATGTGTATGCATATAATATTTAATGATAATTAGTATAGAATTAAAACAATTAAAATTTTAATATTATGAGTAATTTGTTCTCAAAGTTTTATTTTATATACTTCTGCTATATTAACCCCTACTTATTTGACATTTCCTGACTTCATATTCATGCATTTATTTTTATTAAATACTCTTTTATATTCATTATACTTATCCCCTGAAAATGAGCAGTAACAGTTCAAGTCTCTCCAACAATGAAGGACAACTAGCAGAAGCTCTGAGATTCTGCATGATTAGAGATTGCACATACACCTATGTACACACACATTTGAATGTTCATTAATTTTCTCTGTGACTGTGTAGACAGTTCAGAAAAATGTTGTTCACATTATTTGAAGTTAATTGGCCAAGTGTTTTTAAAAAGTCTCCTGGGAAATAAAAAGTATTTAAATGTATTTTATCTCCATGGAATAGAGTCATTAATGAGTTTACAAAGAAAATTTCATGAGTAAGAGACAAGTTTGCATTTATTCCTCCAGTATATTTGTCCCTGAAGGGTTCTGGCCTGATTTTAAAGTCTTATTAGTCTCAGTAAGACTTTCTTCTTGCTTTGTGCTGTAGAAATTTCCTGTGGTGATTTGACAGTAGTCCTACCTGTAATGGTTTGACAGTTTTATGTAATTATGAATTCCAAAAATATAAACTGAATCATGCTTGCAGACTGATCTCTTAACCTGGGCATGATTGGGTTGTGATTGGGATGTTAACTGCCACATCATTGGGATGTTGAGCCCCACCCCTCTGTGGGTGTGGTCTCAAGTATGAAAGGCAAGACAAAAGACAGAGATTTGAGAAGCAGATTTTTGAGATGGAGCTCTGATGTTGGAGAGGGCCATTCACCTGATAGTCTACAGTTGACCATGGGAAGGAAGCACTAAGTCCAGAGAGAAATGCAGCCACGGCAGGAGAGGAACCCAAAGGCCTGAGCCCTGGCAAAGATTGGAACCTGTCTTGCTCCAACATGTGGACTTTTGTGAGGGAAAAACTTATGCTTTGTGACCTGGTAACTGTAAGCTTCTACCCCAAGTAAATACCCATTATAAAGACCAATCAATTATTGGTATATTTTACAAAGACACCCCTTTGGCTGACTAACATAAATTTGGTACCAGGAGTGGTGTAGTGCTTTTTGCAATTACCAAAATTTTGGAACAGTTTTATAAATGGGTAAGTGGTATTTTTTGGAGGAATTGTGAAATGCTTGATGGAAAAGGCCTAGATCACTTTACAGAGACTGTTGAGAGCGATATGGAGCCTAAAGTAATTTTTGATAAGGCCTTAGAAGGAAACAATTGTGAGATGGATGCTAAAGAGACTTTTTATGATGCCTTAGAAGTAAAGGAAGAAACTATTATTGGAAACTGGAGAAAAGGCCATCCATGTTTTAAAGTTGCAGAGAACTTAACAGATTAACTCCTGGTGTTATAGGGAGGACAGAATTTGAAAATGGCAAACCTGAGCATTTAGCTGAAGCACTTTCCAAAGTAAACCCAGAAAATGTAGTTTGGCTTCTCCTTGTAGCTTATAGCAAAATGCTAGATGAAAGAAGTACACTAAGGATTGAACTTTTGGGCACAAAGAAAACAAAAATGATTCCAGAACTTCCAAGTTTATGGAAATCAAGTTTCCAAGTCAAAGTGCCCCATTTGAAGATTTAGCTAAACCTGGAAATTGTAAATCAAACTTGAAGATGCAGTTATCTAGGAAAGACTTGTGGAAAGTCTTACTGTCTGATGGCTTGGAACCATGCTTCCTGCATGCTAAACCAACAAAGTTTTTGAGAGACCTGTATGAACAAAACCACTGTTCACTTGGACTAAAACAGACATGCAAAGGAGACATTGAAGGAGAAACAGCTTTAAGGAGAAAATCATAGAAGCTGAGATCTGGAATTAAGACATTTCCTTGGGCCAAGAGTGGAGTCCCACCCATGTGTCCAAAGAGGGTGAGTTTGCCTGGGAGGTTGAAGAGGGTGGATAACTCAACCTGATATTCTGGGAGAGTTTTGCCTCCCCAGGGTGCAGAGAGAGTGAGTTTACCATAACAGTTGAAGAGGGTGGATGTTCCCAATCGATGTTCAGGAAGAGTCTTACAGCCCACGGTACAGGGAGATTGGAGCACATCCCTCAAAGATTAGGGTGGTTAAGGTCAGCACCCCATGGTTCTGAGAGGGGTGCTCCTGTACCCCATGGATTAGGGAAGGCCAGGTGGTCAACTCATTGCTCTGAGATAGTTGAGCCTATATGCCAAAGGCTAGGGGGAATGTTGTCTTCACCTCACTGTACTAGGGGTGGGTGCTAAGGCTCTAACCCAAAGATTGCTCAAGGTGGTGCAATCACCCCAACCCTCTTGGAGGGTGAGGCCTAGGCTTGGTTGACACTCAAATGCTTGATGAGGGTGGAACCAAGAAAAAGGCTGTTGGGCAAGCCTGTGGAATGGCTGGGTTCCCATTTGGCCACAAGGAGAAAAAAACATCATCTTAAGAATGACTCTCAGACTTTGAAATTGAATGGAGGATGCCCTGCAGGTTTACTGAACTGTACAGGATCCAGTACTTGTGTTTAACATCCCAATTTCTCCTATGGTAATGAAAATGTTTATCCTTTGTCTTTACATTTGTGTATTAGAAGCAGTTAAATTGTTCTGTAAGTTTCAGAGTTCTGCAGCTAGAAGGGATTTTGCCTGAAGACAAACTGCATTTCTTTGAACTTATTATGATATGATTTTGTACTTGCAATTGTTACTGATTTAAGATTTTTTGAATATTTTAATGTATTTTTGGAATTCAGAGATGGAGTGCAATGGTTGGACAGCTTTATGTAATTATGAATTCCAAAAATATAAATTGAATCATGCTTGTAGACTGATCTCCTAATCTGGACATGATTGGGTTGTGATTGGGGCTTTAACTGCCATGTCAGTGGGATGTTGAGCTCCAACCCTGGGTGAGTGTGGCCTCAAGTATAAATTGCAAGACAAAAGACAGAGATTGGAGAAGCAGATTTTTGAGATGGAGTTCTGATGTTGGAGAAGGCCGTTCACCTGATAGTCTACAGTTGACCTTGTGGAGGAAGCGCTAAGCCCAGAGAGAAATGAAGCCCTGGCAGGAGAGGAACCCAAAGGCCTGATCCCTGGCAGACATCGGCACCTGTCTTGCTCCAACATGTGGACTTTGGTGAGGGAAGAAACTTATGCTTTGTGGCCTGGTACCTGTAAGCTTCTACCCCAACTAAATACTCTTTATAAAGAACAACCAATTATTGGTATATATTGTGAAGGCACCCCTTTGGCTGACTAAGACACAACCTAAAAAGGGATATGGGTTCCTCAGTTTTTAAGCAAACCTCATCTTCTTGTGTTTGAAGCCTAACTCCAAGGGAAGAAAAATTGATCAAGTTTAAGTCATTCTCATCCTTTTTCCTCAGCAAAGGACCTTACACTGCGCATGGGAAACATTTTGTCAAGCAAGGTTTCAGGTTGTTAGGGAAATTGTTGAATGTCCTAGAAAATGAGACTGGAAACTGACAGGGAATATTTACTAAATTATACCTAGATGTTAGACCTGATCAAAAGATGGCCTTAACCCATATTAAATGTCTGGGAATTACTTGAAAGGTAATTCTCTTGTTAAATACTAGGGACATCTTGTCCAATCTAACAGATTTATTTAAATATATAGTTTAAATAAGCCTTAAGGAACTTAATTAATGTTAATTATAGTAACAATTTAATAACACAGACTCTCAGAAAATATTGCTTCATAACATCAACTCCTTGTTTGATTTGTATAATTATTATTCCTTATCATGTCTTTCTTTAACCATCATTCTAAGACATTATGCCTCCAATTTTTATTCTGTTTCTTCCCTGAATAATCAATCAGCCTCTTTCTCTCCTCCTCCTCCTTCTCCTCCTCCCTCCCTCCTCTACTCCTGAGTAAAACTGTGCAGTATTATCGTTGTAACACTTTTGAGAGCATAACAATATTTGAGAGCCTGCTCTCATCCTTCAATTTTTCTTATTCTTATACTACCTCCATGATCACAGACTACTAATCCAGCTTCCACAGGCATGATATGCTCCTCTGGAAACTCATTTTCTGTAAGTTTAAATTTTATTCTTTTCAATTTCCATAAAAATAAAACAAAATATTAAAAATATCCTTATAATTTTTTGGAAATTTATCCCTAAGCTGCTGTAGTTTAATAGTATGTCATCAAAGTTGACAAAATTTAAAACAGTATTGTTCTATAGTATTTCATTTTATTTATTTTGACTTATTTCAGAAATAAAAATCATACTGTTACTTGATTGTAATTGTTATATATATATATACATATATTTTGCATAAATTTGAATTTAGAGATATTGGTTTCAAATCCAGGAATAAAATCTTTCTCTATATATGTTCACCTTTAGCATACCAGATATTTCCATAATTTAATTAGAAATGCTTCAGTTCATTTAAAATATTAATTTTGTTCTTAATACTGTTCATTTCTGCTCTATTGATCAATAAAAATGAAGTATGTCAAATTATTTTATTTAATTATTATCTATTACTCTCTGTATTTAATTATCTTCTTTGACAAGCATGGTATAATCCCACTTAACTCATAATTTCAGATATTTGTATGTTCACTGGAAATTTATTATTCATTAATAAATGCTTAACCTTATTGTCTTCTTTTTCCCCTCAATAACTAATGTTTCTATTATTCGTATTGGAACATCTACTTTTCTTCATATATATATATATATTTTATCTTTTTTTGTTTTTCATCTTATATAATTTTTAAATCGACTGAAATATACAACAAAGCTTTTTTACTTTTTGATACATTATATTTACATATGTTTCATACAAATTGCATACTGTAAAGTTTTGTTTTTATTTCATTTTGAAAGTTATAGTTAGCTGTTTTATTTTCAAATATTGACATCTTGGCTTTTAATTGTGTGATTCATATTCTGGAAATTATTTGTTCTTACTTTTGCTTCTTTTATTTTTCAGAAACTTCCTTATTAATTTTGCTCTATTGCCTTTGGTTTGAGGATAACTTTTGATGTTTTCCTGTCTTCTTAAAATCACATTCTGTTGTTAAAATTTTCATTTAAAATGACAAAACTATTAATGTCACCTTCAAATTTGGAGTTTTCTCTGTGTACTCTACCAATTTATTTTAATTACATTAAGTGAGAACAATTCCTGCTTTACCTCATACATAGAGATGTATTGTCACAGATGTTTCTGGCTATGGCTAGAAGTTAATGCCTGATACACCTACACACATTTATGGAGACATTCCAAAGCATCAATAAAATGTTAGTAGGTTGTTCTAGAATTTCTTCCAAAAATCTCTAATTATTTAAAGTTTAATACGCTTCACATCTACATCTGTTCCCTTTATTTATTTATTAATTTGTCATTTAAAAGTTCTACAATTATAAGTTAACTTCCATTGACTACAATAAAAATTAAAGAAAATATTAGTGAAGCTTAAATTCTATATAGGGGACCACTTATACTATCTCAAAGATGAAAAGTGAATTATTTGATTTCTACATGCCAGCAACCAGAATTTTTTGCAGTGTAGTGATCACTCTAAATAGTTAAACATGGAGGTATAGCTGCAGCACACAATTAATCTGTGCTTTGTAGATTAAATTTAAGTCTTGTGTTAACTGGGTACTATCTGAAATATTTAATGCAGGTCAGTTCACTTGAAAGTATTAACAATTACAAAATTAAATAATAATTAATAAAATATATACATTGTTTTCATTCCACCATAACCAAAATCTTAAATATATATGTGTGTATATCTTTATGGCTATGTGTGTGTGTATGAAAATAAGTGTATTATACTTACTGCCTTTTTACATTTGGGACAAAAATAAGGATGTGGGGGTTAAAATGTCTGTATAGGTAAATTGATTTTTACATATCATTATTGAGAACATTTCTTTTCATATATTCTTGTCTGGAAGTTATAAGAATAATTAAACATGACCATATTATATTTTTCAATCATGTAACTTGTTAGAAATAGTAGGAATAAAATTTCCCAACTTTCTTTATTTTAGAAAAATCTATTTTAATAAATGATGAATCGTGCTTCTTTCTCTTTCTTGGTTCTCTTAAGAGAAGAGATTCCCCTACCCAGCACGGAGATAGGGAATTGGACCATGTTGACAGAGATTATTCTTAATGTGATACCTACCACCGGAGCACTAAGGGACATCTTATTCTTGAATTTTTTTGGCTTATTTGGTGACTGTCCTTGGAAAAACCCTCATCATTACACTGACTTTTGTGGATTACAGTCTTCACTCACCCATGTATTGTTTCCTCAGCAACCTCTCTTTCAGTGAAATGTTAACCACGACTGTGCTGTTCCCAAGATGCTGGCAGGAATCCTGTCAGAAAGAAATAGAATCTCTTTTATTGAATGTTTCACCCAGTCCTATTTCTACTTCCTTTCTGGATGCACTGAGTTTATCCTTTTTTCTGTCATGTCCTATGACCATTATGTGGCCATCTGCAGTCCCCTTCAGTACCCTACTATTATGACTAGCTCACTCTGTGTCTGTCTTGTCACCCTCTCCTGGGTTAGTGGCTTTTCCCCTCATCTTCCAATCTAACATCCTTAAAGCAGCATTTCCATATTGTGGCCCCAATGAAATTGATCACCTCTTCTGTGACAGTGCTCCCCTCCTCCTTTTGGCCTGTGCTGACATATGTGTCATTGAGCTAATGGATTTCCTCAGCTCATTTGTCCTGCTCATCAACTCCCTCTCACTCACAGTAGTTTCCTATGTTTTCTATCATCTCTACTATTCTGAAGATACACCCTCAGGACAAGGACAACACAAAGCCTCTGCCACTTGTGCCTCTCACCTCACTGTGGTCTCCATGGGCTACTGGATCTCCATCTTTGTTTATGTCAACCTTCACAGAAGAGCAGCCTCCATCTCAACAAGATCCTCTTTATCCTCTCCAGTGTCATCACACCTCTCCTGAATCCTTTCATCTTCAGTCTATGGGATGAATCCACGAAAGATGCACTGAAGGACACCTTGTCCAAGTGCCAAGATTTCCTTAGGAAGATGAGGTCCAAGTAATGGAATGTTTGAGAATCATTCTCACCATGACAAATCTCAGTCTTAGTAAGAATGAGTCCACAGCTTGATATGGGAAATCAGAGATTACTATACTATGAGTTTATATTATTTCCATAAATAAATAATAGTTTTAATGGATAACTGTACATGTGATGTTTTAAGGTGGCTAAATAAGCCTAAAAATTATAATGCCCTGGTGGTAATAAGACACTTGTGGAAGTTGATGTCATAGTTAATATGTGTTGATGTTAGTGCTACTGGTTAAGTATGGTCAAAGTACAGTTATATATGAGTGTAGTACTTGGTTTCCTTTTATATGAATAGAATTTGCAAAGAAGAAAATCCAGCTCAGGGCCAGGTAAGAAAGACATATACATACAACATACACATGATAGAATACAAACAAAGAAAAAATTATGTTGTACATAAACATCAACTGTAGCCTAGCATTGACTATTATTGAGGTTATTGACTTTTTACTTTTCATTATAACTACATTTATTTCTCACATTTTCCATGAATTTTGTCTTAACATTTAATTTCTCTTTTATGTCAATTCATTCATCTTCATCATGAAGTCCTCATTTTATTCCATTTGCAAAGAACGAGTTTCTTCTGCAATGAATTTGACATTTATTTGTACTATAAATTTCACCTCTTTAGAGACATAAGAAAAAACAAATTAATTATCATTCATCAACCCTTATACCATTGCCATTATTTCAGTTTGTTGTACTTTACAATTAATCATTGTTTTTGCTTTTACCACTGCCTCAAAATAAGATTTAAATATCAAGGAAAATGTTGACTTTCTTATAAAAGGTCCCAGCCTTATGACTGGATAAGAATACAAGCATGAAACAACTAGTACCTGGAATTTTTTGTAATCTTTTATCTCTCTTTCCTCTTTGCATAAGTTCTTCAGATACCCACTAGACCCTACTTGCTCACATGTTGATAACATGAAGTCAATCCCTAAAAATTTATATTCACATCTATCAATGAAAAGATATTGTGTCAGTCCAAGTTTGAAATATCCTAAGGACATAATTTGATTATTCTTTTAGCAATGTGCATTTTCTATGACTCATCATATGTAGCCAGTATTTTCATGTCATGACAAGTACCTGAGGGCTTTTGAGAAGAAGCAGTGTCCAAATGAGATGAGATTTGTGTGAGATGGCCATTGCCAATATTAATCTTATTCATTCACTTATAGAAACAGGAAAGTTAACTGGCCAGGGGGATTGATGCTGATTGCCAAAGGGAAATTGGGTTGGTGCCATACAATGGAGGCAATGGTAATTCATCCTTGAACCAGGAGAATTACTGTATAACACCAAAAACTTAGTGCATTTTTAAAAAAATTAATGAAGATCTCTGATGTGAAGAAGGAACATATAACAAAAACAAACAAGGATTTGGAACCTATAACAATTAAATTTGGTTATACCTTAATATGGTAGAAACTGAAGTGCTCCCAGAGGGAAAGAGAAATAAAGATGGCAGAAGGAAATTACCTACTTAGAGGTCATAATCATGTTTAGAATTCAGACTGTAGAAGATATATTTAGGTTTTTACTCCTTTTTCATTACATGAAATACATTGATGGTGGCTAAGGTACTTTTAAGGCTCCAGGAGCACATCAGTCTAATATGCAATCATCTTACAGTTATAGGGTTGAATTTTTTTAAACAAATCAATTATATTGATACATATTAATAAAGCATACAATTCATCCAAAGTATGCAATCAATGGTATTTGCTCTAATCATATAGTTGTGTGTTCATCACTTCAAGCATTATTAGAGGATTTTCATAATTTAAATAATAATAATTACAATAATAAAAACCAGACAAACAAACAAGAAAATTCCTCACCTCTCAATCTCTTTTGCTTCTTCCAGTGTACATAGCTGCTGTTTCTGGCTATTCTATCCAAAGTGTACAATCAATGATTTTTAGTATAATCACAATGTTGTATACTCATCATCTCAACAATTTTAGAACAAATTGATTACTCCAAAAAGAAAGACTCCACACCCATTTGCATTGAATTATAGGTTTCCATTGCATTTGGATGTGCTTGATAATATACTATTAAACTACAACAACTTAGCACAAAGATAAAAAAATTCATAAAGACATTTTTAATATTTCATTTTATTCTTAATGGAAATTGAAAGGAGAAAAATTTCAACTTATAGGAAATTAGGTTAGGAATGGGGATATGGATAGGGTTGGGGGTAGGGATAAGGACATATGCATATTGCATGTTGATAAGAAAAAGTGATAGACTTTTGGAGGCAAAGTCCATACATTTTATCCACATGTAAAGCTGACAAATGATACTCTAGAGCTCACACTTTGAGATAGTATGTAATAGTGAGAGGTCATCAAATAATAATTCAATGTTGCTTCATTTCATTGTGAAAACTGACACCCAACATAGTGTGTTTTCCAAACTGCAAGTGGAGGAGGAGATTTCCTTTGCCAGTTAACAGGGACTACTTCACCATGGTGTGTAAACATTCAGGTGAAGTTCTGCTTCACAGGAAGATAAAGTAAAATGTGTGCATTTATACACACCTCTAAAGTATTGAATTTTAACTTGAAATACATACAACAGGTACACATGAACAGATATGCCCATTTGAGTCTGATTTGTCAAAAACCTACTCGATCTAGGTCTATAATCAATTACATGTGGTTCCTAAATTTGAATACTCAATATTGAATCAATGACATTGATTCTAATATACATATGGAAATTACTAGGGGAAAGAATATCAAGGGAATTTTGAAGAAATAGAAGGAAAGAAGCCGTTCCTTCTACAACAATTATGTAATTAAGCACAGGTTTTCTTGTGAACTGTATAAGAAATTGAGAGTGCAGATGGAGATCAAAACAAATATGGACACCTAACTCATGATAAATGTGAAAATATGGAGTAATGGAAATGAAAGATATTTCCTAAAGTGAATAACTCCATCTTTTCTATTGCACAGATTTTTTTTGTCCCATCCTGTCTTTTCATGTACTGCATATTGTTATTTTGTGGGCATTATATATGAAAATTGTAAAATAAATTGAAAATACTGGAAAATTATGAACCATTTTCTTCTTAATTATTTGTTATATCACATTCTCCCTTTCCTCACTTTCTGTAGTATTTTACTCTTTCTCTTTTATACTTATGCCTTTTCTGTATTTTCCATAGTTTACTCTGTGTTTAATTCTGATATATTCTTCTGAATTATCTCTCTCTTCTGCTGTCTATTAAATGTTGTTATAAACAACAAGTGAGGGCTAAGTCTCAATTATTTTCCCATTGTAGAAAATTCATTTGTTGATTTTGTAGAATTTTCTGTTTTGTGCCAACATTCTCAATCATTACTTTTATTTCCATGAAGATTTTAAACTTGGTTGTATTAAATTTGTCTCTGAAAACTTCACTATCTTTGACCCCCAATAGATCTCTTTTTTCTTTTTTTTTAATCACATGGTATCGTTTTCCTGTATGGTTAGATTTGTGTGTACATGTGTTAGGTGCTGAGCATGAAATATTCAAGAGACAAACTGATAACTGAAATATTGCTTTCTTCTTGTTTGGATGATGTACTTGTACTCCTTTAAGCCAGTGAGAAGCATTATCTATTTCTTGTAGCCTAACTGGATTGAGAACTTTCAAACATGACTCAGTCCTTAGAAGCACAAGCATACTTTTGATTTTGGCTTACTCTTAGGTCTAAACCTTAAAAGCCACTGTTTCCTCCACAAGCTCTCTGTGTCTTCTCAAATGCTTAACTAGACTCTCTGCACCTCCATTCCTACTTTCAGAATAGACATGCTTGGGGAAAATCTTCGGTTTCCTGATATACTTTCATCAGTATCCTTCTGATCACAAATCGTTATCCCATTTGTTTCCAATAGAATTTTTTTACTTTGAAGTCTTCAAGAGCATTTTAATTTTGCATTTTGTCCAATTTCTCTCTTTGTTTGAAATGGAACATTTGCCTCCATCATATAAATAACCATTATTGGAAGGACATTTCCCCAGTATCCTTTTTTTTCCAAGTACATTGGCTGAAACTTTCCTGAGACTTTTGACTAGTCCTTCTTATCCTTCCTATTTCCCGCTCTATTTTTCAGTGCCTTCTGACATCTCATTACCAAAATAAATACTTTCAGCTAATGTATTCTGATTTAGCACATTGACTTTAAGATTATATGTAATTTGCTTCCAACCGTACCTCAAATTCCTGCCTTGATTTCCCAACATTTCTCACAACTTCCTTTTAATTAGGAGGCAACATCATTTTGTAATGTAATTCATTCTCTTCCTAAAGTTCCTTAAATGAGTTCTCATGAAACAAAACAAAATCTGAAGTCAATAGAGCCTTTAAGAGCATATGTGTTTCATCTACTCTGCTGCCTCCAAAACCTGCCTCTTCTTTCCTTTTTTCCACCTTGCTCTCATTTATTTGTGAAATAACAAACTCATTTATTACTTAGGCTTATGTGCTGCCTTTCTGCTTGAAAAAAATTCTCCCTTAAATACTTGCATTTGCATTTTCTCTAAGTCTCCATATAAACTATTTCTATCTTAGAGAGACTTTCCTTGTTATTTTATCAATATTGGTATTTTTGGTTATTCTTTATTTTATTCTGCCTTATTTTATTTTATTGAACTTATTATTTTATGGTATCATAATTATGATAATATATGTATTTATGAGATTTATTTGTGAATGAGAGTGTAAAATTCATCAGTGCTTTGCTGAGTATTATAATTACTTTACCCATATTCATCATACCTAAAATATAGCACCTTAGATTCTCAAAATCCTGTGTGGAAAAGCAATGGATTAAAACCTTCTCCCATGTACTTATTTACATTTTTTTTTTGATTTATTTATTTTATTACAAATCTCCCCTTCCCCCCCACTGCGGCGACGCGCCGAGAGTGGACACTGCGCAGGTGCAGCTTTCCCTGCTTGTGGGCGGTCTCTGGGTCCCTTCATGGCTGGCTTTCATTTCATGGGTGGCTGGCTGCGCTCCATCAACGGGCGACCTGCCCTGCCCATGGCAGCTCTTGCCATGTCTGTGGCAGCTTCTTGCCCTGCCCACGGTGGCTCCGGCCTGCCCATGGTGGCTTGCCATTCTCAAGGTGGTCTGACCGCTAGGAGAGGTCCCCAGGAATCAAACCCGGGTCCTCCCATGTGGTATGCCGGTGCCCTATCCACTGGGCTATTGAGCCAGCCCATTATTTACTTTAATTTATAGATGATTAAATCAGTTCTTCTAAGAGACCACTCAAATTAATTAAAACAATTATTACTAGAGACCCAGACTCAAACTTATTGCTTAGTAAATTCTCCAAGTTCTCTAAAGACCATTGTAGTCTCTTGGATATAATGTTTTGTGTCACATATGCACATTTCCAGAAATAATCACATCACTGTGTTCTATCCAATAATTTTAATTTTGAAGGGCCCTCATTGACAGTGAGCTAACTTAACTTCCAAGTATTACATATATCTGAAGTCAAAGGAATGACCTATATCTTAGTAGTGTATAATGACATAAATCATGGAAAACATGCTCACTACTTCCTCTGTAGCATTTTTAAAACAACTAAGAGAGTGGTATATACATTTAATTGAAAAATACATAAATATCATATTTCAAAATGCAGACCTATGCTCTACTATATGTGAACAAACCACATTGATATTCTTTAATTTATGAGTATGAATTTCCTTTCAGAAAAGAGTAAGTGTCAGGAGAGAAAGAAACCTGCTACCACCTCCTGGGGTGGAGTCCTACCACATTGAAGAGAGCAATAAGATGTCAATAAAAGGATCTGGGGTGCCAAAAAAGACACGTTTTACACAGACACTGGATGGATGAACAGTCTCAAACAGAAGGGATAGAGCAAGGATAACTTCAGTAGTGTATGTATGTCCCCCATGACCAGCAGGTCTTGATTTGTAGGCAGCAAAGAGAGATTTATACAGGCACCCCACATTTATCAACCTATGCTGGGAACAAGGGTAACAATTCTAGTACTGAGTAGAGGCTTTATTTGGGGCCATAGGGAAAGGCAGCAGGCCATGCTCTTTCTATCCCCTATCATAGTCATACTTCATATACCTACAGACACATAAACACACATTTTTATTAGTAACCTACACTGATTTTATTTATATGTCTATCTATTAGATTTTAAAAAAAAGTTATTAGAGAAGTTGTAGGTTGATATAGAAAATATACATAAAATACAAAGCTCCCGTATACCACCCTACTATTATATTATTAACACATTGCATTAGTGTGGTACATTTGTTCCAATTGATTTAAGAATTTTTTTTGAGTTGTACTATTAACCACAGTCCACATTTTATATTAAGGTTCACTGTTTATATTGTACAGGCCTATTTTTTTTTGTTTTTTTTAATTGTAGCAACATATATACAACCTAAAATGTCTCTTTTGTTACAACATTCAAATATATATAATTGCTAATTATATTCACAATATTGTGCTTCCATTTCCACTATTCATTACCAAAACTTTTCCATCAACACACACAGAAATTCTAATGGTATAATGACTAACTCCTCATTTCCTACCCTTAAACCAACCCTGGTAACTTATATTGTAGATTATGACTCTATGAATTAGTTTATTCTTAATATTTCATATCAGTGATATACATTATTTGTGCAATACATACAATTTGACACCATCTGCCTTTATATTATCAGAATGAAAATGATATTTTCTAATGGCATGAAGTGTAATGACACAACTTTGAAAGCCATACTTGAATTCCCTTTTTAAAAATCAAATTTCAGTTAATAAGTTTGTAAATATTAAAATATATATGATGATAAAATAAACAAAAAATATTGAATTCCCAACCTGGGGAGTCATGCTACATCTGTAACAGAGAGCAGGAGTCCCTAGAGTACATGGACAGTGCCTAGGGATGGAGGACAGACTGATACATCTGGTCCTTGATTTTGATATTTGCACAAATGTGCCTTATTCTTGTGAAATTGAAACTTAGCCTAGTATTATGTATTGCCTAAGAGTTATCTCCTGAAAGCCTCTTTGTTTTTCAAGTGGGACCACTCTCTAAGCAAAACTCATCATATAAACACACTACAGTCCTCCCAGCATATAGGATGATATATGGGAACGTAGAGTTGTATGTGGAAAAATACATCTAATATAAACTATAGATGATGGTTAGTACAATTTTAATTATTTTTCATCATTGGCAACAAGTGTAATTAGTGGTTAAAAAATTACAATTACAAAAAAGTGCTATCATAAATTATAAAAATGAACAAACCAATGCAAGTTGTTGATAATGGGGTGGTATGTGGGAAACCTGTATTTTATGCATGATGGATTTATATACTCACAACTTCTCTAACAACACAAAATGAGAGAAAAATCATCTTAAGAAAACAATGGTGGGATGCTTGATAGTGAGAAGAGGAAGGTGCCACAAAACAGACTGGTCACCAGATGTTGCACTGATAAGGCAAATCAGAAAAAAAAATTAATATATATATTATTATTTTTTCACATTTTTTGAAAAAACCCAATCCTTTAATAACATCTTATTCTTTTTTCTATTTTTTTAAATTTTTTTAAATTATGTTTGATTTTTTTAGTTCTCATATACTTAAACTCTTACATGTAAATATCATTATTATTTCATTTTCCTATTCATTGCAATTGGCTATTGTTATGGCTTCACCTTTGAAGAGGCTATGGATCACATAAGGGTCACAACAGGGATGGGAAAGTATCATTGGGGGGGTCAGGGTTGGGGATACATGGGAGGAAGTCCACCTGAACATACATAAAAGGTATGCATAATTGTTCAAATGCTGTCAGGGCATGGTAACTGGGTGAAGTATTACTCAATAAATGGGAGAACGCTGAATTCCCATCCTGGAGAGCTCTGCCATATTTTCCAGGAGAGTAACAACAGCCCCCCAAGTGCAGCGGCAGTGTCTAGCAAAGGAGGATATTCCATGGATGAGCCCTTGTTATTGAACACTAGCCTTATGAGTCTTTGTTCTTGAAATTGAAACATCTTAGTGCTATAGGATGCCTAAGAGTTGCCTCTTGAAGACCTCCTTGTTGCTCAAATGTGGACTCTCTCTAAGCCAAACTCAGCATATGAATGCATTACCTTCCTCCCCGTGTGGGACATGACTCCTGGGGATGAGCCTCCCTGGCAATGAGGGATTACTAACAAATGCCAATGGGCAGTACAAGTGGAACAAGACTTTGAATAAAAGGGGTAAATGGAAAAGACAAATGAGTTTATAGGGCTAAGAGACTTCAAAGTGACTTGGGAGGTAAATGCAAAGGTAACAGTTATGCAAATCCCAGTAGGCCCTCCTAGTTTTCCAATATGGATATCACCCCAAACAGAGGGCATCCTGAGGACTTTGAGATATCCAGGTTCTATATCAGGACAGATAGCCCTAGAGTTTGGTGCCTTACCAGTGGGCCCTAATTTGGAATCCTTGCTCCTGAGAGTGACAGAGTCTGACCGAAATATGTCTTCACTGCACATGGTCCATCTGTCTCTTCTATTCTAGCTTATGTGTAATTCCAAAGTTTTCCGTGTACTTCCATAGAGCAGAGAGTACAGGCTGTCCATGTGCCAACTGGGTCCAGAAACTCTGTGGTCCTGCAAGTCGTACTCTACAACCCAATGGACTCACCCAGGACACCAAGTGGGGAGATGATGATGGACAATGGGTATCTTGGGGAATGGAGAGAGCATGCAGCTGCAGGCAGGATAAACTCTTCCATTGTATCCATGGGATATAAGCCCCCTCTCACTTGGTGGTGGAGGTGACATCACCATCCTAGACTCCTCAGGATTGGGGGAAGAGCTAAGGACTAGAGTGGACTTGTTGGTGTCCTGTTATAGACTTGTTGTTATTCACACAATGGAAGAAATTACAAAATTATGTGGAGCCAAGGGCCAGTGGACACTTTGGAGTCAGGGAGAGGGAAGGGCAGTTGTAATACAGGGGCTTATTTGGGACTTGGGAATTGTCTTAGGTGATGTTGCAATGAAGGATATAAACCATTTTATATCATCATGTATCATGCAGAACTCTGTGGGAGAGAATGTGGTCTACAGTGTGAACTGTGGTCCATGCTTAGTGGCAAAGCCCCAAAATGTGTATATCTATTACAGGTGTGCCACACTGATGAAGGATGTATATGTGGGAGATTGTGGGATGTGTGGGAGGTACGGCAGCTGGGTACTCCTGAAATGTCTGTAACATTTATGTAAATCAATGTATCCTAAAAATAAATAAATAAATAAATTTTAAAAAAAGAAAACAATGTGTAAGCATAAGGAAGAAATTGATAGTATAAAAAGAAGCATATAAATGTTGGGGGTGAAAGCCACAATAGTAGAGATGACACATGAGCATGAAATATTCTTTAGCAATGTACTGTAGTTTTATGTGTATAAGTCTTTCATATCTTCAGTTAAGTTTATTCCTAGATATTTGATTCATTAATTTGCTATTGTAAATGGAATTTTTTTTCTTGATTTCTTCTTCACATTGCTCAATATTGCCTCAAGTATTTTGGGGCTCCTTGATTACGTGCACAGATATTCAGGATTGGCCTTTCTTCTTGGTAGATTACTCCTTTATTTATAGTGTCTTACTTTGTCTCTTACAGCAGTTTTGCATTTAAGTCTATTTTGTATGATATTTATATAGCTAATCCTGCTCTTTTTTGGTTACTGTTTGCTTTAAAATAGTTTTCCAAACATTCATCTGCAACCTGTTTCTGTCCCTGAGTCTAATTTGGTTTCTTATAGACAGAATATACATATTTCCTTACCCATTTTTCCAATCTGTCTTTTGATTTGGGAGTTTAATCCCTTAACATTCAATGTTATTAGTGTAAAAGCAGTACTTATTGTAGTCATTTTTTCTTTGGCTTTATATGAGTCATATTTTATTTCATTTATTTGTTAAACTGTTAGTTACTCTTACCAATAATCTACCTTTCTACACTCTAATCCAACCCTCTCTCTCTTGTTTCTTCCTTTCAACCTACAGAAGTGCCTTTAGTATTTCTTGAAGGGCAGGACTGTTGTTGACAAATTCTTTCAAAAAAGAAGCAGGAGGAAATTCACAATGTAGAGCACCTAATCAAGGATGTCCAAAAAAATATCCTTAATCAATTCAGTACAATGAAGGAAGAAATATAGGTCAAGAAGAAGCTTGAGGAATGTACAGAATAAATTTTAAACATACATAAAAAGATAACAGATTTCACAGTGATGAAAGACACAATACAAGAAATTAAAAATACACTAAAAGCACATAACAGCAGATTTTAACAGGCAAAGGAAAGAATTAGTGACATTGAAGATAGGACATCTGAAATTGTGTAGATAGAACAGGTAGACAAAAATGGAAAAAATTCAGCAGGGATTCAGGGAATTGAATGACAAAACAAAACCACAAATATAGGTATTATGTTCTATCTTCTCCCAGAGGGAGAAATACTGATTTCTCATCTGTAACCATGTGTCAGATGATTTTTGGAAGATAGTGGTATGACAATTGATTTTTTTATGAGTGTCAAATCCATTTAATTATGAAAAAATAGACTTCAACATATAGAACATATAGAACTAGGAGAATTGGCTATCCATGTGAAAATAATTAAAAGCAATTAAAAGAATTAAAGGCAACCCCTATCTCACACCATAGAAAAAGTAATATATAAATAACTGAATATAAACCCAGGAATATCAAACTCCTAGATGAAAATATAGCAGAGCATCTTTAGGATCTTTCATTGAGCAATGATTTCTTGAACTATAAACCAAAGATCAAGCAACAAAAGAAATAATATAGATAAATGGGAACTCTTGAAAAATAAAAAAAAATTGTACATCAAAAGACATTATCATTAAATTGAAAAAACAAACACAATGGGAGAAAATATTTGGAAACACTTATCCACTAAAGTTTTAATATCCAGAATACATTTAAAAATCCTACAACTCAACAATAAAAAGGCAAAAAAAATCAATTAAAAATGGGAAAATACTTGAATAGATATTTCTCCTCTCCAAAAAGTCATGTGTGTTATGACTAAGCTGCCATGGACAAGGCAAAAGCCACCATAGGGAGGGCAGGTCGCCCATGAATGGAGCACAGCCAGCCACCTGTGAACTGAGAGCCAGCCATGAATGTAAGCAGAAGTTGCCTACAAGCAGGGAAAGCCGCACCTGAGCAGTGACCAGTCTTGGCGCGTCACCACAGTGGGGAGGAGGGGAGATATGTAATAAAATAAATAAATCTTAAAAAAAACCCAAAAACAACAAAAAGGTGTGTGTGTGTGTGTGTGTGTGTATATACTGAAAAAAGGACATGAAGAAATGCTCAACATCACAATCTATTAGGGAAATTAAATTAAAACCCCAATGAGATATCATTTCACACCTACTAGAATGGCTTCTACAAAAATATAAGGAAAACTACAAGTGTTGCTGAAGATGTGGAGAAATAGGAACACTCATTCATTGCTGCTGCCAATATAAAATGGTGTGGCTGCTCTGGAACAGCATTTGATAATTTCTTAAAATGGTAAATAGAGAATTACCATATGACCTGACAATCCCTCTTCTAGAGATAACAACAAAAGAATTGACATTAAGAACTCAAACAGGGAACCAGCTGTGGCTCAATTGGTAGGGCTCTGGTTTACCACATGGGAAGCCCTGAGTTTGGTTCCTGGGGCCTCCTGGAGAAGGCAAGCAACCATGTGCAGGCAAGCCGCTGCAAACTGAGCTGACTAGGCTGGATGTTGCAGTAGGTGGAGACAAGCAGGCGCAGAGAAAAGCAAAGCAAATGAACACAGCAAGCACAAGAAGCAAGGGGGGATATATAAATAAATAAAAACAAAAAAACTCAAACAGATATTTGGACACCAATGTTCATGGAGGCATTTTGCACAATTGCCAAAAGATGGAAGCAAACTCAAAGTCCATCAATATCAGCCATAAAAAGGAATGAAGACTTGATGCATGCTACAACTTGGATGAACTTTGAGGACATTATGCTTACTGAAATAAGTCAGAAAGAAAAAGACAAATATTGCATTAGCTCTCTTTTTATGAATGAATTATAATAAGCAAACTCACAGAGTTAGAATGTAGTATATAGGTTATAAAGGGATAGATTATGGTTAGAGAATCAGGAGTTGATGCTTAATCTGTACAAAATTTCTATATAGGTTTATTATAAGAGTTGGAAATGGATGGTGGTGATGACAGCCCATTATTTTTCAGTGTAAAATTTAACAGCACAGCATTATATAGGTGAATGTGGCTGCAAGGGAAAACTTTAGGTCATATAGGTTACTAGAATAATAATTAAAAGGTAAAACATAGGCCTGTGTAAAACACTGAACCCTTTTGTATATGATGGATTATAGTTAATAGCACAAGTATAAGACTGTTGTTTCATGAATTATAATGAATATATTATGCTAATACAATATGTTAACAATAGGTGGAATATAGAAAAAAATCACCTAATATAATGGTTCATAGCTAATAGTGCTATTTTAATAAGGTTTTATTGTAACATAGGTAACTACTGTTAAAAAATAGTATAGTTACTAAAAAGTACTGTCATCAATTCTAACAAATGTTCCACACCAAGGCATAGTATTGGTGGTGGGGTGGTGTATGGGAATCCTGTATTTTATGGTCTGTAAACCCACAATCTCTATTTTTAAAAATATGGAATTCTTCCCAAATTCCCACAACTGAAGAGAAGGCATAGACATTGAATTAGATAACTACATTTTCTGGTGATTAAGAAAACAATCCAAACTATTAAAATTGTCTTTTAATATATTGTCAGAATTTCTTGCCAAAACTTAGACAATACCAATTCAAAGCTTTTATCTGCCCACTCACTTCAGTAATGGAGAAGATGGGAGGGAAAAAGAGGTGAGAGGAGAGAAAAGAGAAGAATTTTATTAAATCTTTTGACACATTTCAGTGATAATGTCATCAATAAGTCTTGTATGGCTAAATAATGGAATTTCTAGCAATTGCTCTTTTAAAGTCTATATCTCTAAATCCTAAAAGTGAAAGCTTGATTTCAATTTTTTCTCTTGAATTTTAATCATCTTGTTTTTTTCCTTTTATGATTGTTGATTTTATAATTGTATTGAGTTTAATAAACTTCTAAAATATCTTTTCATTAGAAATGATAGCTTCGTGAATTTGCAATCCAAGAACACTTGTGTAACTGGCACCCAGATTAAGAAATGTACTAAAACCCAAGAGAACCATTTAGTCAATAGTGTATCAAAAAATAACCATTTTCCTGACTTCCATCAGAAAATAATATTTTCACATTTTCATAATTCATATAAATGAAATTACATTTGTTGCATCTTTTTCTCGCTCCCCCTATCACAGAATGTTATGTTGGTGCTATTTATCTCTTTTGTTTACCATAATTGTATTTAATTTCTGTCGGTTTCTGTATTTTATTTAATCATGTGAATGCACCACAATACATTTGTCAATGTTAGGTTTGGTGATATTTTGGGTAGTTTTGTTGTTGTTGTTGCTAAATATAATGCAAACATAAATAAATAGGTATCTTTTGATAAGGTATATCTAGATTTGTGGAATGTAAGCTTTTGGTGTGGAGGGGTTGCTGGGTTATAAACTGAGAATATATTCAGTATTTGTTGGAATTGACCCAGATTTCCAAGGTACTTGCTTGGCAAGGTACATATTTCTTGTTGCTCTACATCTTAACCAACAATTGATGTAATATGTAATATAAACTTTAGCCATTCTTGTAAGTGGTGACAATGTCTCATAAGGGGTTTATTTGCATTTTTCTGAGCCTGGATATGTAGAGGACACTTTTCTATATTTATTAGCCTTATGTACATTCTCTTTTGTGAATTGTGTGTTCAAACTTTTGAATAATTTTTATTTTGGTCACTTATCATTTGCTCATTTTTTGGTAGGAGATTTTATACAATCGTCCACATTCTGGATTACCACTTTTCACCTTACTGATGTCTTATGAAAAATGGAATTCTTAATTTTGATATAGACCCATTTATTAATTTTTATTTTAAGAATAAAGTTTAATCTGTCTTGTTTACAAAATTCTTACCATTCTAAATCACAAATTACATTTTATATATTTTTTTCTAAAATCTATATTTTAAATTACTTCATCTATTTATTTATTTTTATCTACAATTTTATACCTTCAATCTATTTGGAATTGATTTTGGTTTATTGTGTGAGATTGGGATCCTGAATTTTTTCATTATGGGTACCCACTTACTATTCATTAAAAAGGCCATCATTTGACCTGCTGCACCACACTGTCTGTTTTTCAATAAATCATGTGGTTGCATAATTGTGGGTATGCTTTTGAACTCCTTAACAAGTTATACTGATTAATTCATCTACCCTTGTGCCATTAACTTACTATGTAATAAATCGATCCCATAATAGTTCTTTGCACTTGGTGATTTAAGTCCTCCTGCTTGGTTCTTCCAATTCAGATTGTTTTTCACCCTTCTTGGCACATTGCTTAGGAACTTAGAATTTGTTTGTGAATTATTTACATTAATAAACTATAATCTTTAGAGGAATTATATTTAATTTAGTATGTGTAATAACTTGGAGTTAATATAATTTTAACAATCATATTTTATATGATATGTGCCAACTTTTATCAAGGTTTCTTTAACTTCTTTCAATAACACTTTGTAATTGTCAATGTAGAGGTTTAAACATATTCTGTGACTGTTCTTTTATAGCTTCATTGATGTTGTAAATGGTATCTTCTTTAAATTTTATCTTTTATTTGTTTGTTTACAGAATATGGAGATACAATTGATTTGTTATTAGTCATTCAACCAATTTGTAATAAGTCATTAAATCTAATAGATTATAGATTATTTTGAAATTTCTTGATATACAGTTTGTTATTTGGAAATAATGACAATTTTGTCTTCCTTTTTACATATGCCATTTACTAATCATCTTAATTTCTTGTTCAATTGAGTCACAACAGTAGAAATTAAATAACAATGATGGTAGCAGTCATTCCCACATAGAATATCAAGTGGAAAGTTTTCAAAATCCCAACATTGCTTATAATGTTGGAAACAGGTTTTATTATAGGTATTTTGGGTGAGATAAAGGATGGTCTATTTCTAAGCTGTTAATATGATTTTTCATTGATTTGGCTGGATTTTGCCAAGTGCTTTTCCACATCTATTGAGGTGATAACAGGTTTTTCTTTTTCATTTCTGTTAATGCAGTGAACTATACTGAATGCTTTTACAAAAGTTAAACAACGTTATATACACAGATTAATTCTCCTTTTATTGAAGTATTATCCATTTAATATTTCTCTACATTCCATTCACATTTTTTTGTGGGTTTTGCTTCTATGTCCATTAGAAAGAATGTCCTCTTAGTTTCCATTCAGGGAGTTAGCTTCCTATTTTACTATTCTATAGAGAATTCTGTCCAACATTGATAGTGAATATTCATGAAGTTAATTCTATGACTATAATCATGTTAGAGATACCTAGCTTCATTCCATTGTAGTTTAAATATACTTTAGATTTTTCAATATTTTGAAATTTGTAGGTGATTTATTTAACCTACAGCAGATAGATAATTTTCATAAATCTTCCATGTGATTTTGAGGGTTACATTTATGCCAATTAGATAAAATGTATTCTGTATATCTTTCACATCTTCCATATACTCATTTAGTTTTTGTTTGTGTGTTCTAAAAGCTATGAATAAAAGTAAGTTTAAAGTTTCATGTTAGTATTGTGTTTTTCTTATATCTCCTTTTAGTTTTGACTTAATTTATGCTTTGTATGTTTTGAAGCTATGATGATGGCTATGCTTTTATATGCATATATAAAGTATATCCTGAAAGGGCCTAAAAGGATTGGCATTCCTGCCACAACAATACTCTTAAAGCCTAAATATTGGTATCTAAGTAACTTTACCCACAAATATGGTAAGGGATTCCTCATAGAATGAGCTGATACAGTCCTGGAGTAAGGAAAATAAAATCTAACCTTGCAAGTAAAATAGGATTGATATTGTAGCCCATGAACTTTACCTTTTCAAACTCAAAAAGGTAGATTTTAAAAATCTATACATTTTATTTCAAAAAAAGAAGTAATTTTATTTTTATATACAATAGAGAAGCTATAGTGGTGGACAGGTAATTATAATTTAGAAAATATTGTTTATAATTTAGAAAATATAAACTTTTTAAAGATGAGGTTTTGATAAGGTGAATGACAAATAGTTTTTAAAAATCAACAAATCTATATGAAAATGCCTGTGGAATATATTTTCAAAAACTGCAAAGATACATCTTTGCAGAAATATAATGGCACATATATTTGAATTGATATGAATGCATGTCATATATATATATTTAAATGTTATCAGACAAATATCACAGATACGTAAACTAGTGAATTACACACTTATAAATTTGATTATTTATGAATAATTGTATTCACAGGAAAATAGAAAAGACTGGGGAATTTTAATTTTGTGGATTGGGTTTACATTTTCCTGATGATCACAATGATATTGCCCAGATATATGTACAGTGTTGATTTGATAAAACATTATAACCAAAATTAATAATCATATTAAATTATGTAAATAAACTAATGAAAGCTAGATTTTCCTTACATTTAAACTGTACATTGGTATCAAAGCAAAGATTTAAAAAGGGCAAAATATAAAATCCATGAATAAGATGCAAGAAAGATAATTAATTATCAATATGAATAAAATTATCACATTTCTCTTATTATCAAATATTTTTAATTCAAAAGTTTTATAGCAATTTTTAGTATTTAAATTTGATTAAAATATTATAGTGATTATAATTACTGTTGATATGATCAACATTCATTGTAAAGAATTTGTTCATGATCATTGCAATGGGGATATATATGTTGATCATGAAAAAGGGGATACATTGAAATTCTAAACTTGCTGAGTCTTTGCCAATAAATTTGTAGTGTCTACCCTGAGGAATCAGCACCTCAATGTCTAATTTATCTTAAGCAATAAGCCATCCATCTACCTAAAAAGATTAACCATGCTGAGCCTGATAAACTTATAAACACTTTTCCTGAGGAAACAGCCCTCAGACACTGTTTTGTTTCACCAGATGAAACTGCAATGAAATGTCCTGAAAATGTTGTCTTAAAAGGCATTTCTAGTTCTTCTCATGGCCCTTTCTTACCACCCCTATTTTCTTCTACACCTATAACTATACTGAATTTCCATCAGGCCTCAAAAGGTGTGGTACAACATGTGACATATTAAGAGGTACACTATACTACAACAGAACTGCCTGAATTTTCCAATATCCACTGACAGAAATAATGAGAATATTTTTGGGAATGGATGTTAAGTGAATGTGATAATCTTAGAAGGAACATAAAGTTAGAACAGGCTGAATTTATTGAAATGGACACACTAAGCAAAGATTCTGGATAAATTGTTGTAGCCTGAGAGGTTAGAAAGTCCTCCAACAGTTGGTTAGGGTGGTTGGCCTAAACATGGACCAAAAGCTGGCCTACAATACCTGAAGTTGAAATGTCAGAACTTCCCTGGCATAATTTAGATGTATGGATCCAAAGGCTTCAAGAGATTGGAATGTTTTAGGGGTTATAGCATGTAAGACCAGCTCACCTATCACAGGACTGTCCAGAGGTAACACCTTTCATCAGGACTGTGAGAATAACTTTGTGAGACTAACTCCATTATCCCTTAAGAGCTATGTGATCCATCTTCTCTATAGGTCAGATATCAATGTGAAAACTGTTGTCACTGAACCTGGAACCTTAAACACAATGGAGATGATCAGATCCCTGTTGGCAGAAGCCAGGTGACAGCACTTAACACTAAAGACAGGGTGGGTTTGGATACTGTAATGAAGAGCAGAGTCAAGGCAGTAATGAGAAAAGTCTGACACAAGAGACATATTGTGTTGACTATTAGATCATGGGCTATCTAGGCATGAAATAGACAAGCAGGCTACTAAATTCTTATTTGATCTTTATAAGTAGAAGAGTTCTGGTTCCAGTGAACAAAAGCATAACTTGAACTACCAAAACAGACATCCATGTCCCCTTAATCAATCCCAGAAATGAGACAGTTTAAAGACACAGAACACCTTGAATGAAGGGAAAGTTGTGTCCCCTTGGGGAAGGATCCTGCTACATTGCCAAAAATTCATACTGTTAATCTTCCTTCCGGTCTATTCCAAAGAGACCTATGGCTTTTGACCAGGGAAACAGTGCTTTGGGGAAAAATAAATGTTCAGATATTTAGGGGATTAATACACATTAACTCCAGGACAACCAAAATGTCACTGTGGTCTACTAGTCAGTGTAGGGGCTTATGAAGGCCAAGTGATCAATAAAGTTTTAGTTCACATCTATCTCACAGTGGGTCCAGGGGGTCCTTAGAACTATTCTGTGGTTATTAGTCCAGAATACATAAATGGAATAGGCCTAATCAGCAAATGTCAGATACCTCAAATTGATTCACTGAATTGTAGAGTGAGAGCTATTATGGCAGGGAAGGCCAAGTTGAATCCCCTAGAACTGCCTCTCCCTAGCAAAATAGTGAATCAAAAGAAATACCACATTCCTGGAAGGATTACAGAGATTTGTGCCACCATCAAGGACTTGAAGGAAGCTGTGGCAGTGACTTCCATCACATGCTCATTTAATTTTAATATTTGGCCTCTGCAGAAAACATATAGATTTGGAGGGTGACAGTGGATTATCATACACTTAACCAAGTGGCAAATCCAATTGCTGCTCTTCCAGATATGGTATCATTTCTTGAGAAAATCAACACATTCTCTGGTACCTGGTTTGCAGCTATTTATTTGGCAAATGCTTTTGTATTCAATAGCTGTTAGCAAAGACCACCAGAAACAGTTTGATTTCAGCCAGAAAGACTAGCAATATAATTTCACTGTCTTACCTCAAGGGTATATTAACCACACCCTTATTAAATGATGTGTCTTGTATTTAAGTTATATGATATCAAATTTAGGACTGAATGTTACCCAAGGACTTACATCATATTCTGGAGAAATTTAGGGATTTTCAGTTGCATGCAGGATAGTTGAGTATTGTTAGGTGAAATTAAGACTGCTATTGTTTTTATTTAGAGATTAATTATGGTTTAAGGAGATGAGTATTGTTGCCAACTTGACATGGTATGGATTGTGATGCTTAAGTTTGCATGTCAAGGTGGCTAGGTTATTGTGTCCAGATGTTTAGTCAAGCAAGCACTGGCCTGTTACTGTGGGGATTTAAATCTTCAGTAAATTGAATGAATTTATGGCTGATTACATCCACAATCAATTTAGGGATTTCCTTCAACAATGAGAAAAGCCTAATCCAATCAGTTGAAGGCCTTAAAATGAGAAGTGATGATATCAACAGTCAGAATGGAGTGTCCATCTTTAATTTAGCTGTCCAGCTTCTCCTGGGGAATTCATCAGGAAGTTTCACTGGACCTCTCATTTGCAACCTGCCTTATAGAATTTGTTCCTGCCCATCTCTACATCACATGAGCCAATTTTGATTTTTAAAAACTCATAGTATTTATTTTACATATATATTATGATATATTTGTATAACTCCTGTTGGTTCTCTTTCTCTACAGGTCCCTGGCTAATACAGAGGGATACTATTCTGCAATCATCTTTTGAAGCATGAATGTTTCTGACAATGGCAGCCAATGAAGCCATTTAGGAAGCTTTTCCTTCAAGACCTGTGGAGACATTGCTAATACTTCCTGTAGCTTCCTTGCTCTTTCTTTATTTCCAGGGGAAGACCATCATGACTCAAATCAAAAGAAATCCCTCAGGAAGCCTATGTGAAGTCCTAAGATAGAATATAGTTCTCACAAAGGGGTTCTTAGGTCATGGCTTTCCCAGCATCTTGGTGACAATGAAGAAAAGGTCCCTGAAAAAAACAAACAGAGAATTTGGAATTTACAGCATAGATGCCACGTGACAGCCAATGATACAGGGTCAACACTAATGGAACCCCAGCCACCAGCAGTGAGAAGATAGTTTATCTCCCACTGATCCAATCAAATGCTATATAGGCTCCAATACTTAGGCTTACTGACAGGAAATGTTTACAAGAAAATTTAAATAACAATATTCTATTCCAGAAAAAATAGCCAAACTAAATACAGACCATGAATATACCTGTGGAAATATCCATGTTGTTCTGCACTTGTCTTGGAATTAATGGTGATTAAGCCAAATAACTGCACTTTTTTATGATTTTAGGTATTACCATAAGCATAGACAATATATTTCCTCAGGCATTTGTTTGTAACATAAGGGTTAAGACCATAGTTTGAAAATTAAAACCACAAAATAAAAGTTATGTGTAAATTTTTGATTTCACAATTGTGTTATTTTTATGTCTGTAAAAATATTAATTGATTTAGAGTTAATATTTCTACCCTCCAATCACACATATGTTAATATAGATATGAAGTATCTGCTATCTTAATTTGTCAAAGGTAGAATTAAGTAAACATGATATGCCTTGGGAAAAGGAAAGGTATTGTCATCATTGAATGATGTTGGCTTGATTCTGTTGTCAAAGTTTTACTTATATTCTTTTCATATAATTAATTTATATTTTGTATTGGTTCCTAGGAGAAAATTAACCAACAATATTCCTTTCATAAGAGGAATAAGAAATCCCTTCAATTCCTGGTGTTACATAAATACAAATTTTAATGTTTCTCTTAAAGAATCAGAGATACAAAATAATGAAAAAGAAAAAAAGTATTTCAAGCACTTTCATCCAAGCAGCTTATCTATATTATAAAGTCTAGATATATTGCTAACCAAAATATATTTGGATAGTTGTGTAATTGACAAATCTTACAATTTTATTTTTTCTAACCTGAGAAATATGACAAAAGCCTTAACATATTTTAGGGGATTAATATAAATTGCTTGTTCCAGAAATATAAGAAAATCTATACCCTAAGCACAGAAATATTACTTAACATTTTAAATAGGTCCAATTCAAAATTTCCATTATTTATATATATCTTAAAATCATATGTATTGTATCAACAGTACACCATAGAGAGACTTAATATGTGGTTTAAAGCCTAAAGTTTTTCAGTAGAATTTTATGATTTAAAATTTCCATAAATGATTAAAACAATATATTGTAGACATGAACTCAAATGAATTCATGTTAAGTTCAGCTGTCTCTCTTTTTTTCATGATATAGGGGTTTTCAAGTGTGTGACTTTATTTCAGGGACTTGATAAACAAAAGTAAAATAAAGATATTTTACTTATATAATATTTTTATGAATACTAAGACAAATTTTACTTTATACTTACCATTGGAATATTCTGGCACTAAAGAACATGTATTCTAACATGTCTACTGATAATCTGCCATTTCTCAAAAGATTTCTAACTCTTCTTAAATTCATTTGCTTGACTACTCTTAACCACTGTGGGAATAAGTGCAGGCATAATGATTCTTAAAACAAAACAAGTGGAAGATTAGGGAATTTAATAATTTTTAAAACCAAAAACTCTTTCGGTATATTTTGAATCCTATTCATTGCTTTGTTTTCTGAAAACCATGAATAAATGGGTCCATGATTAACAGAGTTTAATCCATGCACTGGTCTCCCACCAAATCATAATATATGTAATGTTGTGTGGAAGAATATGACATTGTCCCATCATCAATTGATGACATAAATCATGGGTCATATAGTTAAAAGTATATGTGCTGCTTTGTCTCAGTGGAGTTCCTCACATGGCTGAGGAGCTCCAGTCCAGGGGGCCCATTCCCTGGCCTCTGGCCTGCTTTCTGCTGTTGATTTTCCCATTAAGCTTTAATGATGGCACAATGTCATGTGCTTCCTCATAACAGCATTGCATGTATTAGTGTAGATAGCACTCTTTTAAATAACCTGCTAGTTTCAAAATCAGCCCCACCACTTCAGTATTGTAACTGTGGGAAAGTTACTGATGCCCTCAGTTTCTTCAACTGTGAAATGTGGATTATTAGAAATATTTACCTTGGAATTTTTATTTTGAAAATCAAATGAGATAAATCAATGTTTGGAAAGATGCCATTTTTTTTCTCAAGGAATATTTTCTGTTATTGTTTGGGATCCATTATCATCATTAAAAATGAATATGACAATATCCAATTAGTTCTTGCTAATCTATCACCTTTCTGGCCTTTATTGGTTCAGTCCATATCCAAGAATATGAAATATGGGTGGAACAAACCAAACAACAGGAAGGAATTTAGTTTTCTGTGATTTTCTGGTGCTCCCCAATGGCAGCTCACATTATTTGTGCTATTTCTCATTGTGTACCTGTTACCCCTCACAGGAAATCTCCTCATCATTTCCATTGTTCTCATGGAATCCACATTGCAGGCACAAACATATATTTTCTTACGAATTTTGTCCTTGGAATCTGGTTCATGAAAATCTTACGATGAATGAGGGAAGATGGCATCAGTTTAAGTGGGCATTCACCATCTCTCTGACAAAAGACAGATGACTGGGGACAGGATCCTGCCCAAGTGAGAGCCTTTGGGACATCAATTTGGAGGGAGCTGGATAGGGAGATAGATTGCTCAAGATAAAACCATGAGTTTTTAGCCTCGAACTGGAAATTTCAGATGGCTAAGCCCAACCCTCAGGGAAAAGGGCTAGGGTGAGCCCTGACTCCCACTGGCAACCCAGGTAGAGGGAGCATTTTCTGAGAGTGGGGGGTATGGTTCAGAAAAAGGTTGGAGAGGGGCTTCTTTTCTGTGGATTTGGTTGCCTGGACCCCCTTACAGCTTTGGGGAACACACCAGCTGGCTTGAGAGGGCACTAGGCTGAGGGAAGAGGCAAATCTGCTGAGGAAGCCTGATTTACCTAACTGTTCTGGGATACAGAGGCTTGGCTTGAGAGAGTGCAGACTCAGCCAATTTAATAGTTCTGCACTGAAGACTATCAGAATTTCAGCTCCCCTAAGGGAGTCATGCAGTGGGTAGCGTTTAATAAGTTCCACAGCCCTATTTAGGGTCCCCTGGGAAGAGGGGTTGTCTAGAGAAGGCTTATAAAGCATTCCAGTGAGGTGAACTCAGTTATCAGGGTCCCATTTGCATTTCAAAATGGAATTCATCCTGACCAGGAGAGGGGAGGGGAGATCTGCTCATACAGCCTGCTGAATTCTGCTGAAACAGGAGAATAAACCCTTACCAGGGGAAAGTGACTAAATAGCTTTCTGAAGATCTAACTGACCCAATTAGTAAGTCAGATCAGTGGAGGAAATTCTGCCTGTCAATTCCTGGCTCCTCTAAGAGTAGTGATTCACCAGGATATCTAACATCCAGCTGATATCATAGGACAGGGAAAACATAGGCATTATTTTTGTACTACCTTCTCTTGGGTCCCTTATTTCTCCAAAAAAAAAAAGTTACTTAAAAGAATTAACTCAGTTTACTTGCTAAAATCTGCCTCAAAAAATGCAGAGAAAAGCCTGCAGGGCAATTTATTAATGAAAACAGGCAGATTGAGAGGCTCCTTAAGGGCCCAGGAAGGAATGCTGCTCTTTCTTAGCTTTGTTTGACTGCTTGCCTGTTTGTTTGGGTTGTTTCTTGCTTGCTTTTCTTTCCTCTTTCCTCCATGCTCTTTTTTTAAAATTAGGTGCTGCTATCTTGTTTTTTCTTTGCTATGCTTCTTCTTCCTTGATTTCCCAGTTTTTGTGTATAATGATTTTGTCTACCAATGCTATCACTTTTCCTTCCTTCATATTTACATCTTCTGCTTTCTGTTGTGGTTTTACATTCCACCTATTGTCATTAGTCCTCAAATTTACTGATTTCAATTTCTATCTTGTCTATTCCATTTTCTTTTTTTCATTAACTTTTTCCCTTTAGCTCTTTCTTTATCTCTCTCTCCTCCTCATTCTTGCCTTTTAAATCATTCTATATATTTTTCTCTATTTAATTTCCTATTCCATAGTAGGGACTCCACTTTTTCCCTATTACTATACACTGATTACTTGAGTTAAATATTCATTTTACTAAGTCATATATGGCCCCTTTCTTTTATTACTATTACTATTATCCTTTTTCATTTCTTATCTCTTTTTTTTTTTAAAGATTTATTTATTTTATTACATATCTCCCCTTCCCCCCCATTGCGGGGACGCGCCGAGACTTGGTCACTGCGCAGGCGCGGCTTTCCCCACTTGTGGGCGGCTTCTGCTTCCATCACGGCTGGCTCCAGTTCGCGGGTGGCTGGCTGTGCTCGATTTGCAGGCGACCTGCCCTGCCCGTGGCGGCTTTTGCCTGTCCGTGGCAGCTTTTTGCCCTGCCCACGGCGGCTCCGGCCCACCCATGGCGGCTTGCCATTCTCAAGGCGGTCTGCCCGCTAGGAGAGGTCCCCG
>PVKH010000057.1:0-13728 GCA_004027955.1 Chaetophractus vellerosus | reverse complement strand
TGGGCCCCTCATTTCTTATCTCTTTCAGTTTCGCTGGCCCTAATCTTTTTCCTTTAAGGGAACATAGAAAACAGCAGGGGAAAAAAAACAAGAACAAAGTGCCAAAGATAAAACTAAAAATACACAGAGCCACCAGCTAAATAAAACTCTAGAGCAGAGAGAGAAGTTAATCAACTGAATAAACCCATCAAGATAAAATGATGATGAGAGGGCAACAAACAATTACAAACCATTCTGAGAAACAGGAAGACTTAGACCATTCAAATGAAAAAACTATAAGCCAGGAAGAAATGCAGAAGATTGCACAACTAATCAAAGCTGTTCAAACAAATAACATGGATCAACTTAATGAAGTGAAGGAAGAGATTAAGGATATTAAGAAGACTCTGGGAGAAAATATTGAAGAAATTGTAAACATACATAGAAAGAAAACAAATGTGATGGTGATGAATGACACAATCCAAGAACTGAAAAGGATACTGGAATCACATAACAGAAGATTTGAACAGGCAGAAGAAAGAATTTGTGATGTGGAAGACAGTATATTGAAATCAAACAGATAGTAGAAAAGGTAGTTAAAAAGATAGATTGGGAAGGGTGTGTTAGAATACATAGGATACCGGGGACAGAGATGGGAGAGGGACCAGGTGAATACTTGGGGTTTGTGGGTATGAGGTTGAAAATACAGAGGTGGGAATGCTCTTATGGCAATATGACAAGAAAGGGTCACTGGTTTAGGATATTGGTTGGGGGAGTTTTCAGGACAGGGCACACCTGGAGCAGGCTTCTAGGGAGTGTGTGAGTGTTCATCCTGTCATAATGTGTTGCATCAGTGGCTGGAGACCCTCATGATGACCAGAAAGGAGTTGGACCCACATCTTTGGGAGGACTGATTCATTCAGAAATATACAGGTGGGGATCTCTTGAGAGGAAGGGCAGTTAGTAATAGGGTAGGAGAAATCAATGTGTCAAGACCTCTTGTTGCATGTAACTATGACTCTTGTCATCCAAAGAATCAATCCAGGGGGTTGTCACAGGCCCCAGGGGATGAGGAGGGAGGAACCAAATAGATCAAACATGGAGTATTTAGTATTAAGTGTAAATGATCATTCATTACCTTACATTGATAGACACATGGTAAATATCATCAAAATTTATAAAAAGTGTATGGTCTAAAATGTAAACCATACTGTAAACCATTGACAATGTTTATTAGCTATGATTACTCTTTGTATATCAGTTTTATCAATGTTAACATCCACATATAAAAAGGTTTGAATGAGAATCTATTGTATTCTGTGTGTGACCTTGCTGTAACCTCAAATTTCTTTGAAAATAAAATGAAAAATAGTGAGGCATTGGGAAATGAGAGGGGGAAAGTGCCAAGGTACCTATAGGACACCAGATATTGCAGTGATAAATGGCAAAATCTCAAAAACATTTTTTTAATTTAAAAAAATTTTTCATTTTTAAAATATCCCAATATTTTAATTTAATTTTATTTTTAGTTTCTCTTAAGTTTTCATGCATTTTATCTCTTACAATTAAACTTAACATTATTTGATTTTTCTATTAATTGTATTTTGCTATTGTATTGGCTTCATCTTTAAGGAAGCTTTGGATCACAGAAGGGTTACAACTGGGGTGGAAGATGATTGTTCATGGCTGGTGTCTGGGATGGAAGGTATGTGTGAGGAAGATCACCTGAACGTACATATAAGTTATATAAAATTGTTCAAATTGTCATGGGGCATTGTAACAGTGGGTGGAGAATCACTGAATAAATGAGAGAATACTGAAATTCCATCCTGGAGAGCTCTGCCCCATACTCCAAGGGAGCAGCAACAGTCCCTCAAGTTCAAGGGTAGTGTCTGGCAAAGGAGGATGATCCACTGATGGACCCTTGTTATTGATAACTAGCCTTATGATTCCTTGCTCTTGAAATTGAAACTTAGCCAATGTTTTGGGGTGCCTAAGTGGTGCCTTCTGAGAGCCTCCTTGTTGCTCAAATGTGGCCTCTCTCTAAGCCAAACTCAGCATATGAATGCATTACTTTCCTCCTAGAATGGGACATGACTCCTGTGGATAAGCCTCCCTGGCACTGAGGGATTACTACCAAGTGCCAGCTGGTAATGAAACTGGAAAAATGACCTCAGATGAAAGGGGGAAAAGGTAAAGACAAATGAGTTCATATGGCTAAGAGACTTCAAAGTGAGTTGGGAGGTCATCCCAGAGGTAACACGTACACACATCTCAGTAGGCTCTCATAGAATTCCAAAGTGGATATCAGCCCGAATAGAGGGTCTCCTGAGTGCTCTGGAGACACCCAGGTCCTATGTCAGGCCAGATAACTCCAGAGTTCAGTGCCTTGCCAGTGAGCCCTACTTTGTAGTTTGTGCTCCTGAGAGTGGCAATATTGGACTCAAATATGTCATCTCTGCATATGGTTCATCTGTCCTTCTATTCAAACCTATATATTTTACTGGAGTTTGTAGGTGTTCATCTGGAGACTGAGTTCTTTGGGCTGTCCTTGTGCCAGCTGGGCCTGGAATCTCAGTGGAGCTGCAACTCCTACTCTACAGCTCAATGGACTCACCCAGGACACGTGCTGGGGAGTTGATGATGTTCAATGGCCATCAGAGGAAATGGAAAGAGTCTGCAGTTGCAGGCAGGATAATCCCATCCATCTTATCCATGGGATATAAGAACCTTCTTAATTGCAGGTGGAGTAGACCTCACCATCCCAGACTCCTCAGGATTAGGGGAAAAGCTATGGACTAGAGTGGACTTAATGGTATTCTATTATAGACATATTGTGATTCAAGCAATGGAAGAAATTGCAACATTATAGTGGAGTCAGTGGCCAGTAGAGGCTCTGGGAGCAGGGAGAGGGAAAAGAAGTTGTGATACAGGGGCTTTTTGGGGACATAGGAATTGTCCTGACTGACATTGCAAAGACAGATATAGGCCATTTTATATCATCATATAACATGCAGAACTTTGTGATAGAGAGTTTGGTATACAATGTGAACTATGGTCCATGCTTAATGGCAAATCCCCAGCATGTGTTTAATTGTTGCAGGTGTAATGCCATGCTAATGAAGGATGTTTATGTGGGAGGTTGTGGGAGGTGTGGGAGGTAGGGTGTATGAGAATCCCTGTAATTTTTGAGCAATAATTTATGTAAACTAAGTATCTTCAAAAAAATAAATAATTAAATTTTATTAAAAAATAAAAGTAATCTGGTTCACCATGGCTATAGTGCCTAAGTGGTTGGCTCCATGCCTACACAGGTTGTCACCATCTCTCTTTTAGGTTTTATAACCCAATACTACTTATTTTTTTCCATGGGATCTACTGAGTACAACTTGAGAAACAAACATGTGAAGGAAAGTTCTAGCATGAAAGGGACTGCATGTAGCTTGAAACACACAAGTGTTTTCAGAGATCCATGAAACAGTGCATTTTAGAGTGGGTTTACAAACTATCTTTGAAAACAGTAAGTATTGAAAATTATTATATTATGAAATTGATACACATATAATATGCACATCTCTCTGAACTTTAGTTTTCAGTTTGAATTATTTTCAAATATTTTTTATACTTACTTTGTTTAATGATACCATAGTGCATTGCCATAGTGATAAAAAGAGAAATACCACAAGTTCTCTTTCCAGAAGGCTTTCACAATCAGAAAATAATCTAGTTTACTATCATATAATGTGTCAGATGAATATTTGCCTCATAAATGCATTAGCATCATCCATGATCCATAAAAAGAAATAGCTTCTGATAAAGGGAGCTGTGCTCTTCAGTATGGCAGATGGGCTAATAAAAACTCTTTGGAACTCAAAAATGTACCACTCTATAAGCATTAAGCACGAATTATTTAGCTGTGAACTAGTTCTTGGCATTGTCTATTTCATTATACCCATAACCATACACATATAAGAATAGACAAAAATAATAGACAATCAGGTTTTCCTTATAATATAAAGCCATGAATAAATGGGAACATGATTAATAAGGGGAGAGAAATAAATCAAAATTAAGAAGAAAAGAGTACAAGTTTGGTATATCAAACATGGTAAAACCACTATAAACCCTTAGATTTCCATGCAGCCAATTGAATCAGCAGACATTATTTGAATTTAGAGTATAAAAATGTGATTACTTGCCATTATAATGCATCTTCCTCTTATGTGAATAAAAAAGCTTGACAATTTTCAGTGCATTTTAGTACAGTTTAGGAGCTAAAGGGAAAGTAATTGTGCTGGAAGAAAGATTGCCTGATCCTGCTTTTTGGGAGAGAGGGTGGTCTACAGTCTGAACTGTGGTCCATGCTTGGTGACAAAGCTCCAAAATGTGTATATCTATTAGAGGTGATGTGCAACACTGATGAAGGATATATATGTGGGAGGTTCTGGGAAGTATGGGAGGTGGGGCATATGGCTACCCTAAAATTTCTGTGTAACATTTATGTAATCGAATTATACTTTAAAAATTGATTAAAAATTCAAAAATAAATAAATAAAATGAATGTGCTCCATTGAATTGGCCCCAAAGCCTCCTCCCAGCATGGAACATGACTCACGGGGATGAGCCTCCCTGGAAACAAGGGATTACTAACAAGTGCCAATGGGCATTATGACTGCAAAAAGACTTCAAATAAAAGGGGAAAATGGTAAAGGCAAATGAGTTCATAAGGCTAAGAGACTTCAAAGTGAGCCAGGAGGTCAACCCAGAGGTAAAACTTATGCACATTCCAGTAGGACCTTCTAGGTTTCTGATATGGATATCACCCCAAACAGAGGGGCTCCTGAGGGCTCTGGAGACATCCAGGTCCTATATCAGGGCAGATAGCTCCAGAGTTTGATGGCTTACCAGTGTGCTCCAATTTGGAATCATTGCTCCTGAGAGTGACAGAAACTGATCAAAACATGCCTTCATTGTACATGATCCATCTGTCTCTTCTATTCAAACCTATATGTGATGTCGGAGTTTTAGGTGTACTTCCAGAGAGCAGAGACTATGGGCTGCCCATGTGCCAGCTGGTTCCAGAGGCTCATTGGACCTGCAAATCCTACACTACATCTCAAAGGACTCACCCAGGACAGCTAGTAGGGAGATGATGATGGACAACAGCTATCCTGGGGAATGGAGAGAGTCTGCAGCTGCAGGCAGGATAATCTCATCCATCATATCCATGGTGGTGGAGGGGACATCACCAACCCAGACTCCTTGGGATTGGGGGAAGAGGTATGGACTAGAATGGACTTGCTGGGGTCCTATTATAGACTTGTTGTGATTCCTACAATGGAAGAAATTACAAATTATGTGAAGCCAGTGGCCACTGGATGCTTAGGTGGCAGGGAGAGTGAAGCGCAGTTGTAATATGGGGGCTTTTTGGGGACTTGAGAATTTTCCTGTGTGACATTTCAATGGTGGATATAGGCCATTGTACATAATCATATATCATGCAGAACTGTGTGGGAGAGAGTGAGGTCTACAGTGTGAACTGTGGTCCATGCTTGTGGAGATCTGCTTTTATCTAAGGCATCCAGCCTAACTGGTGCCACCTTTATGCTAACCCCACTGAGTTTCTATTCTTATCTGGTTTCTATTTCCCCATTTAGTGCTCTTGCCTTCCCTGATTTCAGGTGACTCTACACTTGTGGTTATTGCCACGGGGGCCCTCCACATTCCTACCTTGGTTTCCTAGCAACCCCATAACGCAAGTGCTCTACCTCCCCTTGAAGCATACTTAAACTCCTTTGTTCGTTTGAATAAACGAGACTTGATCAGACTACTGTCTTGTCTCCATTCCTTGTGTCTCTTGTCTCTTTTCATTCTCACTCCCTCCCTAGGCCATTGTTCATTGACCCACAGGCTGGGTCAAGTGGTGCCTGAACAGGGACCTAAGTACGAGGGATACAGTGAAGAACACCAAACAAGTGCCGGCAAACAGAAACCGAATTGGAGACGAAAACAGCGAGGGAGCCTGACTTGCAACTGAGTCTTGGTAAAAGATCGGAGATTATGGGACAAGAAATTAGTCAACATGAGACATTTGTTGAGGGTCTCAGAGAAGCATTAAAGGCATGAGGAGTAAAGGTTAAGATAAAAGATCTTTTTAAATTCTTTGATTTTTTAAAAGCGGTTTGTCCTTGGTTCCCACAGGAAGGAACTTTTGATGAAAAGAGGAGGGCAAGAGTAGGGGATGCATTGAGGGATTTCTATGAAACCTTTGGTCCCAAAAAAATTCCCATCACTGCCTTCTCCTATTGGATTCTTATTAATGAAATTCTGAGTGTCTGGCATAAGGATGGTGTTATTGCTACAGTACTAAAAAAGGGCTAGGCGCTCTTGCAGCAATCACAGGAATGCATAAATGGTGGTAAGGGAACAAAGGATAGGTCTCCACCTCCTAAGGTGGGCGCCATTTCTCAATGTGCAGCAGAGGAAGATTTGATATCCTTAGACAGTGATGAGGAAGCTAAAGCCGCGATGAAGTGTAAGCCCTCAGATACAAACAGTTGTAATGAAAGCCCAAAATCTGATCCCCTTTTAACCACAACTAAAGTTGAGAAACCGGTTAAACTGGATATTCCCAACTCACAGACAAAAAGGACTAAAAATCATTTTAAATTAACCAAGAGGCCAATGCATAATAAACAAAATAATAACTCAGACTCAGAGGAAGACCCAGATGAAGTAGATTGGGATGAATTAGGAAGGGAGGCAGCTAGATACCATAATCCTGACTGGCCACCATTAAGCCGGCCACCTCCCTACATCTCTCCTCCCACAGCCCCACCACTGGCATTGCCTGTAATAGACCCAAAAAGGTAATTGATAGAAAAAATAGAAATTTAAAAGAACAAATTCAACTAGAAGAACAGCATCAAGAACTTCTTTGTCAGTTAGAAAGACTAAAATACTGGTATATCTAAAAATAAAGTCCTTGAGTTACAAAAAACACCAGTACGTGGGACTGCATTAAAAAATGCTACAGTTCCCTGTAATATGCCTGAGATAGAGGAGCCAGAGGCTTTTCCAGTAACAGAATCAACAGATAATCAAGGACAGCCATGGAGACACCACAAGGGATTTGACTTTAAAATAATTAAAGAAATTAAAACAGCGGCTGCCCAGTATGGTGCTACCGCCCCCTATACTTTAGCCATTGTAGAATCAGTTGCAGAAAATTGGCTATCACCAATAGACTGGCACCAATAGAGCCACCCTATCGGGTGGAGATTACCTATTATGGAAATCAGAATTTGTTGAAATTTGTAAGTACATTGCCCGACACAACACACAAACAGACAATGGTTGGATTTTAGATATGTTAATTGGGGAAGGAAATTATGCTACCAGCGATGCACAAATGCAATATGATGCTGGCCTGTTTGCTCAAATTCAATCCGCAGGCACCAGAGCCTGGTGTAAACTTCCTACAAAAGGAGATCTCAGTTAGGCCCTCACCAACATTAAATAGGGGCCGGATGAGCCTTTTGCTGATTTCGTTCATCGGCTAATCACTGTGTCAGGCAGAATATTTGGGAATGCTGAGGCCAGAGCTGAATTTGTAAAACAATTAGCTTATGAATACACCAATGCCACCTGCCAGGCTGCTATAAGACCTTATAGAAAGAAAATGGATCTGTCCAGATATATTAGGTTGTGTGCAGATATAGGGATGGCCTATCAACAAGGGTTCACCATGGCTGCCACCCTACAAGGCTACACCATAAAACAATATCTAGCACAACAGAATAAAGGAAAATGTTTTTCTTGTGGAGAGATGGGTCACTTTGCCAAAGACTCTAAAGGCTCCAAAGGAGCAGGGGCTAAGAATTTGCCAAAATTATGCCCAAGATGCCATAAGGTAAAACACTGGGCCAATGAGTGCAAATCTAAAACTGATGCCCAGGGCAATCCTATACCCTCCCTTCAGGGAAACGGGATGCAGGGCCAGCCCCAGACCCCCAAACCAAGACAAGCTTATGGGGCAGTCAGCTTCATCCCAGCCAACAACAATCCATTTCAACCCTCAGTAGAGCCACCCCAGGAAGTGCAGGATTGGACCTCTGTGCCACCACCCACACAGTATTAACTCCTCAAATGGGGGTACAAACCTTATCTACCAGTATTTTTGGTCCCCTCTCTAAAGATACATTTTGCCTGATAGTTGGGCAAAGTAGCTCTACTGTTGGGGGTCTTCAGGTCTACCCCGGAGTGATTGACAATGATTATACTGGAGAGATAAAAAGTATGGCCTCAGCCCCTAGGGAAATAACCACCATTCAATCTGGACAAAGAGTGGCACAATTACTGTTACTTCCCTTGCTAAAAACTGAAAATTTGGTACAACGGGCCTCATGAGGCACCGGTGGCTTTGGGTGATCTGATGCATATTGGGCCCGTGCCCTCACTCTCCACAAACCCATGATGCCCTTATGGCTAGATGGAAAAGAATTTTCCAGCCTTGTAGATACAGGCACCAATGTTACAATATTAAAAAAGGAAGACTGGCCAACTCACTGGCCCCTTTCACCATCATTGAGTAATCTCAAGTGAATAGGGCAGAGCCAAAACCCAGAAAGAAGTTCAAAAATATTAACTTGGAAAGACAGTGAAAATAATCAAGGCTCAGTGTAACCTTTTGTAATACAAGGGCTCCCAGTTAACCTCTGGGGGAGAGATATTCTTACTCAAATGGGGCTTATTATGTGCAGTCCCAGTAGCATTGTCACGGCTCAAATGCTTCCTCAGGGATATAAACCAGGGAAAGGATTAGGGAAATCAGAATCTGGCATTCAACAACCATTAGACATACAGGGCAAAAAAGATAGGACTGGATTGGGAAATTTATCCTAGGGGCCATTGATTCCCCTGTACCCCATGCAGATAAAATCACTTGGAATTCCAATGAACATGTGTGGGTTGAACAATGGCTGCTCACACTTGAGAAACTACAAACAGCCTGACTGTTGGTACAGGAACAGTTGGAGGCAGGACATATTATAGAAAGTAATTCTCCTTGGAACACTCCTATCTTTGTTATTAAGAAAAAGTCAGGAAAGTGGAGGCTTTTGCAAGATTTAAGGGCAGTCAATAAAACCATGGTTCCCATGGGAGCATTACAACCTGGCCTCCCATCCCCTGTAGCTATACCTTTGGGCTATTATAAAATCATATAGACCTAAAAGATTGCTTCTTTACCATCCCATTACATCCAGCTGATCAAGAATGTTTCGCATTTAGCCTCCCCTCTATAAATTTCCACAGTCCTATGCAAAGATATCAATGGAGGGTCTTGCCCCAGGGAATGGCTAATAGCCCGACACTATGTCAAAAGTATGTAGACAAAGCTATCTCCAAGGTTAGATATAATTGGCCAGAAATATTTATCATACACTATATGGATGATATCCTTATGGCAGGGCTTGAAGGGCAAAAGGTATTATGCTGTTACCAGGACATGGAGAAAGCCCTACAACTCCATGTCCTCCAAATTGCCCCTGACAAGGTATAACTTAAAGATCCTTATACTTACCTTGGATTCCAATTAACTGAGAACAGAATTGGCGACCAAAAGGCAGAACTCTGGCTTGATGATTTAAAAACTTTAAATAATTTCCAAAAACATTTAGGAGACATAAATTGGTTATGCCCCTACTTAAAATTGACCACTGGAGACTTAAAACCACTAATCAATATATTACAAGGGGACCCTAATCCCAATTCACCCTGAGAAATTACTGCAGAAGGGTGAGAAGCTTTAAAATTAGTGGAAAAGGCTATCAGCTCTCAGTTTATCACTGCCATTGACTATAATGCACCCCTGTTTTTTGTCATTTGCCAGACACCCCTAACACCTACTGAAGTGTTTTGGCAAACAGCCCCTATAATGTGGGTTCATTACCCATGTCACCTATGAAGGTAATTTATCCTTATTATCAAGTTGTTGCTGATATCTTCTGCTTAGGTTGAGAATTGGGTAGAAAATATTTTGGCAAAGAACCTGATCATGTTGCACTGCCTTATACTACAAGTCAGATTGATTGGCTGATGCAAACCACAGAAAGTTGGCCCATTGTGTGTGCATCTTATGCAGGGTAAATTAATCATCGTTATCCTACTAATAAGCTATTGCAGTTTCTTAGCTCACATCATTTGTGTTCCCAAAAGTTACCACTTACCAACCCATACCAGAAGCCCGATTAGTATTTACTGACAGCTCTTCCTCTGGGATTGCAGCATATGTTATAGACCAAAAGGCCACCACTTTCCAAATGTTTTCTACCTCTGCACAAATTACAGAATTACAGGCTGTTATTGCTGTGTTCTCAGCTTTTCCGCATGAGCCTTTCAATTTGTACATGGACAGCGCCTATATATCACTGTCTGTTCCCCTCTTAGAAACTGCTGCTCAAATTAAATATGCCTCTGAAGCAGCTCACTTTTTCATCCAATTACAGAATCTTATCCAACAATGTACTCATCTGTTTTTATTGGACACATCCGTGCACATTCTGGCCTCCCTGGGCCTCTAACTCAAGGCAATCAGAGTGCAGATTTAGCCACTCGACTCGCCTGCCTTACTATCTATTGTGACCAACCCCCCTTTGCTTTTCCTGCTAATATTGACAAAGCTACTGATGCCCACCGACTCAATGCTCATACCCCCCGACTTATGTTTAAAATTACTTGGGAACAAGCCAGACAGATTGTGAAAGCTTGCCCATCCTGTGTTACTGCATTACCAACACCGCACTTGGGAGTAAATCCCCGTGGGCTAATCCCTAATGCCCTTTGGCAAATGGATGTAACACACATAGCTGAATTTGGTCATCTAAAATATGCCCATGTTTCTGTTGATACCTGTAGTGGATTCATTTTTGCCACTCTGCAAACTGGTGAAGCTGGGAAACATGTCATAGCTCAAGTACTATCAGCAATCTCAATTTTAGGCTTTCCACAAAAAATCAAAACAGACAATGGTCCAGGCTATACCAGCAAAAACTTTAATGCCTTCCTTAAACAACATAACAATATCCACTCTACAGGAATCCCCTATAATCACCAAGGACAAGGCATAGTAGAATGAGCCTACCTCTCACTTAAAACCATGCTGAACAAATTAAAAGGGGGGGAATGGTACCCCATTAAGGGATCCCCTAGAAACTTACTATCTTATACCCTTTTTATTTTAAATTTTTTAATTTTGGACTCTAAGGGACGTTCAGCAGTGGAACACTTCTGGCATACCAAAACCAAAACCACCTTTGCCTCTGTCCTGTGGAAAGACCCACTAACCAACACTTGGCATGGCCTGGATCCTGTCTTGATATGGGGCAGAGGAGCAGTCTGTGTTTTTTCCAAAAAACTAGACACAGCCAAATGGCTGCCCAAACAATTAGTCAAACAAATAGACACTAACAATCTCTCCAGGGAAAAAGATATCTCTGAGAGAATGTCTCCACCTTCTCTTACAGATGAAAACAATGAATAAACTATCCCTGTATCCTCGGAGGTCTCAGAAAACCCATCTCTCCAGATGCTGTCTTAGAATCATTATAGGGTAAGCCCTGCGAGTGTAAAAGGGGTACAGTAACTACCACTGGAACATTTACCCGAACTGTAGATTGTGGCACTAAATCAGCCTATCTACATGCTTCTGTACAAGTAAACACAGGAGGCCGCAAACAAGGCTAGGTCTGTGTAATCCATCCTAAAGTAATCTCCTCCGCCAATACTAAACCCACACCATGCCCCTGCAAAGGAACAGACAGCGTTTATCAACAGGCAGTACATAGTAGTTGTTATCAGCAGGTACAGACCTGCCATGGGGATGATGGAAAAATATATTTTACTGCCATCCTCACCCACACTTCACCCAGCAGCTTTGGAGGAGACTGGGATAGCACCCAAGTATTAGGCAATATGAAGCTTGCCCAAGCCCCTTGCTGAGGCACAGAAGGACAACCTGTTTGCTGGAATCAGGCTCCTCCCATAAATATCTCTGATGGAGGAGGCCCACAGGATCGCATCAGGGAAAACGTGGTGGCTACAGTACTGGAAGATATGATAAAAGATCAATATTCTCACCTTGGGTATCATCCTTTAGCTTTGTCTGAATGTAACACCACAGAAATGGATGTCCAGACCCTTGACATCCTTGAAGGTACCCTTAAAATGCTTAATGCTAGTAATTCACCCTTAGCACAAGATTGTTGGCTCTGCATGCATCTAGGATATCAAATGCCTTTAGCTGTATGGCTTAATGTATCCAATAACTCGCTTTCCTATATGCACAATGCTAGTAATTGTAAAGTCATCTCTCCAGTCAGAGTCCAACCCAGCTATTTTCGTAACACTCCAGCTCCCATTTGCCTCTTTTCCTCTTTTCACAATGATAGTTATGATATTGATATGGGCATTTTTGATGTCAACTGCTCTGTTTTGTATAATGATCCCCGGGATTATTGTGCCAGTAATGGGTCTGTGTTTGTTTGTGGCAGTAATCTCACCTTCACAGCCCTACCTAGAAACTGGACGGGCCTATGTGCTATCGCTACTGTGCTCCCTGACATTGATGTCATTCCTGGTAATGAGCCCATTCCCATACCCAGTCTAGACTATATTGCTGGCTGACAAAAGAGGGCTGTACAATTCTTCCCACTCCTGGCTGCCTTAGGCATCACAGGGGCATTAACCACTGGATCCGCTGGCCTGGGAATCTCTGTCCACCACTTCACTAAACTATCCAAGCAATGGATAGATGATGTACAGCTATTATCAGAAACCATCCAGGATATGCAGGATCAATTAGACTCCTTAGCTGAGGTAGTCCTCCAGAACAGAAGAGGTCTTGATTTACTCACCACTAAACATGGAGGTCTCTGCTTAGCTTTACAGGAATGGTGTGGCTTTTATGCTAATAAATTGGGAATCATCTGAGACAAAATTAAAACATCCAAAAAGACCTCAAACAAAGTAGAAAATAATTACTTGATAACCTCTTTTGTAGCTCCTTTAATGGAGCTCTGCCATACATCCTTCCTTTCCTTGGACCTTGCTTGGCTTAATAATACTCCTATCGCTAGGACCATGTCTCTTCAATAAACTCATGGCATTTGTTAAACAACAAATGGATGCTATAAAAATGCAGCCTATCCAGGTCCATTATCATCGATTAGAAATGGCTGAGCCTGAAGCTGAAAATGTGGTCTGTTACCAGTAACTATCTGGACAAAGCTCCAGTAATAGCTGGTTGGCTGCGTGGGCGCTGGACTGGCTAGCCAGTGATGGGCAACTGGACTCTCTCTCAGCATAGTCCTGACCTAAGACAGGCACAGTCCCCCCACAACAGCCATTTATAATATAAAAGAAAAGGGGGACCTGTGGAGAGCTGCTCTTATCTAAGGCATCCAGCCTAACTGGCGCCACCTTTACGCTAACCCCGCTGAGTTTCTATTCTTATCTGGTTTCTATTTCTCCATTTAGTGCTCTTGCCTTCCCTGATTTCAGGTGACTCTACACTTGCAGTTATTGCCATGGGGGCCATCCACATTCCTACCTCAGTTTCCTAGCAACCCCATGACGCAAGTGCTCTACCTCCCCTTGAAGCATACTTAAACTCCTTTGTTCATTTGAATAGACAAGACTTGATCAGACTCCTGTCTTGTCTCCATTCCTTGTGTCTCTTGTCACTTTTCA
>PVKH010000056.1:0-54721 GCA_004027955.1 Chaetophractus vellerosus | reverse complement strand
GAAATCAAATAAATTATTGCAGTAATAGAGAGTCCTGAATCAAGAATAGCCCCTTAAAATTAGTAGCACCAGCTAGCATCTACCCTAACCCCTGCCTGGCACAGTGGGGAGCAACATGAACTCTTGTTGTCTGTCCCTGTCTTTGGTTTAGTGGAGTAGAGCAGCCTCTATATACATACTGGACTGCAGTGGCAGCCTGAAAGCCTCACCCATGACACTCATTGTTGTCCTGTTCTTCCCAGAACTTGGCATGCAGGCATAAACAGGATGAAGACAGTTAAAGCAGTGTAAGAGACAATCAATTCAATGTAGACTGGGACAAACAATTCTTTTCTATAGGACCACAAAAGAGCACTCTGAAGGGGGTAAATTCTATTTCATAGTAATAGGGGAGGCATTCCAATTCTAGTAAACAGGGAAATTATGTAGTAAAGGAGAGAACCCACATATATGCCTCAGGTTGATCTCCTTAATTAGAAGGTTAGATTCTGAAGGAGAGCACCAGATAAGACGGAGGCAAATTTCAAAAACAGTGAAATAAGTTTTGTATTGATTTTTTCTTTGTTAGTTCCTGACAGTCAAGTATGTATATATCATATAAATATCTGGATAGAAATTTTAGAAACATGCAACTCAGGAACTTAACACCATAGTTTAAAAATTAAATAGTAAAATGTACATTGTGAAATAAAAGCTTATGAGACATTTTGATAGTTATTTTTAGTTAAATTGTGATGAACTAAATTTATTTGGGTTGTAATAGATTGTTCCAATTCTTTATAAGCAGAATGACATTCAAATGTTGAGAAAAAGACACAGAGTAAGCAAAACTCAAGGAACTCAGTGTCAAAAGGAGGATAATATCACCATGTACATTGCCACATGACAGAAAAACCAAGGAAAAATGATGACTGGCAGTGAGACTCAAAACATCACAGATTTTAGGAAGAAAAAAACAGCATTTAGTTTTGTTAATTTTCTCTATAGTTTTTTTTTTTACTTCTCACTTCATTTATTTGTGCCCTAGTCTTTGTTATTTGTTTCCTTCTCATTTCAATTCTGCCTAAATTGAGATTAGTTTGCTTTTCTTCTTTTTTTTTAAGATTTATCTTTTATTTATTACATATCCCCCCCCCGCTTGCTCTTGCTGTGTGTCCATTCCTCTGTGTTCTTCTATGTCTGCTTCTTGTCTTCCCCTGTCTTTGCGGTGATGCGCCGAGTCGGCCCTCCCCAGTGGCGGCTCACTCTGTTTGAGGGTGGCTCCATTCCATTTTCACGGGCAGCTCCGCTCCATGTTTGCGGGCAGCAGTCCTCCATGTTTTTTGCTGGCTGCTGGGCTTCCGCGGTTTGCAGGCGGAAGCTCTGCTTTTCACAGGTGACTTTGCCATGCCCGTGGGGGGCTCCGCCCTGCCCGTGGCAGCTTTTTGCCTTGCCCACGGAGGCTCTGCCCCACCCACGGTGGCTTGCCTTTCTCAAGGCCATCTGCCCGCTTGGAGAGGTCCCCGGGAACCGAACCCAGGGCCTCCCATGTGGTACCCCAGCGTGCTCTTATCCACTGAGCTATCTAGCTGGGCCCTGCTTTTCTTCTTGTAACTCTTCCCAGGAGCAGTTAGGTGTTTTGTTTTTTTTTTAAAGCAAGTTTCCAAACAATAGTGCCTAAATCTCCAAAATTGGTGTCCATCTTGGTAAAAAGTACCCACCCCCAAACTCATTGTTAAGTTGATGATATATTTTGTTTTCTGATGGAGAAAAAGTGGTATGTGCAACAAAGGTCTTAAATTTGAATGGGACCTAATAAAAAACCTCCTTTTTAACAAGTAAAGTTATAAAACTGTGAGGCTACAGTGTACAGATTATTTTTGAATTGTCCTTAACTTCATATTATCTGCAATGGTTCTTTCTCTAAATTAACACTTTTTAAAATTATATCTAGTACAAAAAAGAATCTCATTAGGAGACAGATTCAATGAAGTTCTGCATTTTCCTGATTCTTATATTCTTACAATTACATATTTCTAAAACCTCCCCAATTCTTTGATACTAAGGACATTTCAATTTCTAATAAATATCATCATAGATTCTATCCTGTAAACTTGAATAACAGAGAAGAATAAATCAAGAAGTAAACTGAAATGAATCATTCAAATATCCTTCTGGGGCTGTATTAATATGCTGAGAATGAGTTCCAAAATTTGTAATTATTTACTATATATCCAACTTCTACTTAGCAAAAGTGTGATGTTGCCACATATCCAAAGTAAGATAATTGAATACTCTTCCTATATACATTACTTGTTAATTATCTTCAAATTAGGTTTTTTGTTTCCACAGCTTAAATTAGGCCACTCCTTAAATATACTTAATACTCCAGAATGAAAGATTGTTACATTTTGTCAAAATTCAAGATAAATGCATTAAGTAATATAATCCCACTGAAATACTAATTATAAACATGTTTTGCCTATGAAAATAAATGTCACAAACTTTCTTTAGAAGGTTTAAAAATGCAACATGCATTTCAGACTTTTCTCTTACAAAATTTGTAAGAAAATTTTCAAATCATATTTTTATGACACACAAAGTACAATCAAAGTGTGTGAACCATAAGTTTTTTAATTCATGTAAATAGGTAGACTATTAATGCATGAGGAAAACTATTACAAGGTTGTTAAGTTAGTTAATTATGCACTCTAGTAATCTACTTTTAGTTCTTAAAATGGTTTTGCTAGTTTTCCACTATTATTTTCCACATAAATTAAATTAAACAAGAAATATTATGCCTAAATGTATGAAAATCCTAAATCCCAGAAACATTCAACATTAAAAACCAAATAATATATCTCATATTGAATGATTTGGTATTCAGCACTCATATATGATTTAGCTTTATAAGACAAAAGAAACATGACCTTTTCATATATATCTTGTGTTTGTTTATGTAATCTCTAAAATGATGATGAAATAAATATCACCTAATGATTAAGAGTAAAATTGTTTATACAAACTATTACGGAAAAAATCAAATCATGAAAGTTATGAAAAGTTGTATTTGATTTCTGGTATTCTTCTTTATGCCATCAGACTGTTTCTAATTCAGTGAAATGTGAAAAACCAAAGATGAGGATATAATTGAGTGGGCCTTATTTTCACAGGATATTGTCTTGAGAACCTATAAATATAAATGAAATATCAGGGTTGCCATCTGATTTGGATAGACACAGGATTCAGTTGAAGAATATAACTGAAGTCACTATGTTATATTGATGGGCTTCATGGGTGATTTTTATTTTTTATTTTTATTTTTAAAGAAGCTTTAGATTACATAAATGTTAAATAAAAATATAGGGTATTCCCATATGCCGCACCCCTTCATCCTTCCCCTCCCACATTTTCCCACATTAACAACAACCTTCACTAGTGTGGTACATTTGTTACAGTTGATAAACACATATTGAAACATTGTTACTAACCATGTAATATAGTTTACAGAATAGTTTACACTCTGTCCTGCACAATTTTGTTGGTTATGACACAATACATATGTGCTGTCTCCATCACTGCAATATCACTCAGGACAACTCCAATGCCCTGGAAATGCCCATATATTACACATATTCTTCCTTCTCCCTACCCTCAGAACCTTTGATGGCCACTGCCTTTATATCAGTGATAAATGTTCTTCCATTACTAGAATATAATAAGTCTATAATAGAATAATAATAAGTCTACTTTTGTCCATTGTTCATCTGCTAATCTTGAGGATTTGAGGATAGTTATGCCCACTCTATTTGTAATGAGAGGGGCTTAGGTCTCATGGGACAGATGAATAGAAGTATAATGCTTGCAGTTGCAGACACACTCTGTTCCTTGGGATGGGCATGGTCCATCATCATATCCTTATTAATTGTCTGGATATGTCCAATGAACTGGAAAGTAGGTTTTACAACTCCATTTTTATTCAGGGCTTAACTGGCACATGAATAGACCAAAGATTTAAGTCTCTTATATACATATTTTATAAATATAGTACTAATTACAGGTTCAAATAAGAGGAGCAGAAGAACCATGTGTAGGGAAATTATAGATGAGCCTAACTCTGTCACACTGAGGAATAAAAATACCAGAGTAATTCCACTGACAGGGATCCAAATTGCTGAGATTGTCTGTCCAGCTTGTGGTGTCTGGATATCTCTAGAGCCCTTAGGGTCTCCACCGTTTGAGACACATTTACTGTGGCAATTAATGAGATCCTGCTGAGACTACATAAGGGTAAAGTCTGGAATGACTTCCCAGTTCATTTTGAAATCTCTTAACTATAAAAATTCATTTGTATTTAATATTGACCCCTTATGATCAAGGTCTTTTTCCAGATGAATTGTTAGTTGGTACTTGGTATTAATCTCTTCGTGCCAGGGAGGCTCATCCCTGGATGACATTTTCTATGTCAGGGGAAAGGAAGTCTGTTTATAAGCTGAGTTTTGCTTAGAGAGAGGCCACCGTTGAGAAATAAGGAGGCTCCAGGGGGTGATTCTTAGACAACATATAATACTAGACAAAGTTTCAATTTCAGAAGAAAAAGTTCATAAGCACAATAGCAATCTGTCTCTTTAAACTGGTAGGAAATTTAGAACTAGTCCTATTGGTATTTGGGATTTCCCAGCTCCACAATCCCATGCACTATTTCCTGAGTGTGTTGTCTTTCTTGGATGCCTGCTATTCTTCAATTGTCACTCCCAAAATGTTAGTCAATTTCCTGTTAGAGAATCACTCTGTTTCATTTCTTGGATGTGCAACACGGAAGTTATATTTTCTCTTTGGGACTACAGAAAGATTTCTCTTGGTTGCATTAGCTTATGTATGCTATGTAGCTATCTACAATCCACTCCATTTTTCAGTTAACAGGTCCCCCTAGTTTAAATGTCCATCATCATTGCTTCTTATGATAATGGCACTTTTATGCATGCTGCATTACAAACAGTGGCCACTTTAAACCCACTTTTCTGTGCATCTAATGAAATTAGATATGTGTTTTGCAACATCTCTCTAAGCCTTGCTATTCTTATTCTGACACTCACATCAACTAACTTCTATTTCTACTTTCTGGGCTTTATTGAAATAGCACTTATACTAATTGTCTTGATCTCCTGTGATTTCATTTCTTGGTCTTTCTGAAGATGAAATAATGCTGAAGGTGAGTGGAAAGTCATTTCCAAATTTTTTTTTTAAGATTTTATTTTTTATTTCACATCCCTCCCCCCTTCTGCTTGCTCTTGCTGTGTGTCCATTCTTCTGTGTTTCTCTATGTTCACTTCTTGTCTCCCCCTGTCTTTGCGGTGATGCACTGAGTTGGCCCTCCGTGGTGGCGGCTCATTCCATTCATGGGTGGTTCAATTCCATTTTCACGGGCAGCTCCACTCCATGTTTTGCAGGCAGCAGTCCTAGATGTTTTTGTGGGCTGCCGGCTTCTGCTTTGCAGGCAGAAGCTCCGCTTTTCACGAGTGACTTTGCCATGCCTGTGGGGGCTCTGCCCTGCCCATGGTGGCTTTTTGCCTTGCCCACAGTGGCTTTTGCCCAGCCCATGGTGGCTTGCCTTTCTCAAGGCTGTCTGCCCACTCGGAGAGGTCCCCGGGAACCGAACCCAGGCTTCCCATGTGGTATCCCAGTGTGCTCTTTACCCACTGAGCTATCTAGCCAGGCCCATCCATTTCCAATTTTGGCTCTCATCTAACTGGTTTGACAATTTATCATGATTTAATCCTGTTTATGTATGTGAGGCTAAGTTGCAGCTATGCTTTGGACCATGATATGAAAGTATCTATATTTTTTTTCACTATTGTGATTCCCAGGCTGAATATCATTATCTGCAGCTTAAGGAACAAAGATGTTAAAGAGGCAATAAAATAATTGTTTAAGAGAAATTGGTACATAAATAAAGTACAATTTTAGCATTGAGTAAAACTTAAAAGAATGTTATGTATTAATTTATATCTCTATGGTAAAAAACCAGGGAAGAACGTTTCTTCGTTTTGGTTAGCAGTATTTGTATACCTTAGAATATTTCCAAAGAAAGTATCAATCTGTCCTCCGATGATACATTTTACATTTATAGATAAATTGGGTTCTCTATATGCCTATGATTTTGTTCCAACTTATCCATATTAGTCATTAACACATTGATATTGTTAGTCTTTGTGTAATTTGTTTTTCACTTACTATAATTAAGGAAGATATCAGAAGATGACAGATTTATATAACCACACATGGCTTATGGTAAACCTCCGGCATTCATTATGAAATTAATTTCCTATCCTGGAATCCCTGTGAAGGATTCACTACTATTACCTCATTTCTCCAAGTGGCCTTACACTCTCAGATCCATCTGGACATGTGTTTTGCCTTCTTTGGCTCAGAACAATAAATATTTATCTCATTATTTCCTTCCCACAGTCTAAGTCATTAATAAATATAATGACTCTGAGGTTCTATTAGTTTTTTTTATAACATGGATATTCAGTAAGTAACATCTTAGTCACAATGGTGAAAATTTAGAAACAACTTAAATTTCCAACAATAGGATGATGCCAATAATTGTTGGCCTTACATATGGAAAATAAAAGTCCACTGACTAACTGTTATGCTTTGTAGATTTTATTCTTTTGAGATTTTTTCAACATTCTAACTCTCTTTCTTCTTCAACAGTTTCCCATGCTTAAATGGGACACATAAGTAAAGGCATGGCTTGGGATGACAATTGCAGATATGATGTGACAGGTCCACTGTTGCCCCCAGTAAACCCCTCCTCTGCTAATCTCCAGAGTTAAGTGGATCATATGGTTAATGCTCCTTGACTATCATCCAAAAAAGGAACCATTACCACATTAGGAATTGCAAGATAGGCTTCAGTTTTCATAAAGGAAATGATATTGTGTGACTACTTTCGTCTATAATGGCTTGCAACAAATATTCGTTTCATTGTCTCCAAAGATAACTGTGTAGCTTTTTGAAGATTATCTAATAATTGATGAGACAAGAAAGCAAAGACCTCTTTACATCCCTCTTTAAATTCATCTTCTTTATCAACATCAACATCAGTCAAAATGTTAACCTCAAAATTAATGCTTTCCCCCGCCTCCGTTTTATTTCCAAAACCAACATGTTTCTGCTGTTCTGGCAATTGTTTGTTTTACCCATTATATTTAACTTCATACTTTTTCTGAAATAGTGATATAAATTCTTTACAGCTTCTTCCACATGCTCATTTTTGTGGTTTAAAACCTCAACCCATTCTTTTGCGTATATCTCATTGACGGTCAACAAATCTACTCTGGTAGCACTACTTTCAGGCAGAGAAACTAACACTATTGTGCCCATCTCCTTAGAGCTGCATCAATATGCATTCCATACAAATCACTAACCTTCTTTAAAAGTTCATTGAATATATTCAAAACTAAACAGACTTCTTTAAAGAAGCTTTCCAATGTTAAAGACAGCCATGTTAAGGTTGTGGGTCTTTGTCTCTAACTTTTTAATTTTAGGGATTATCAAGTTAAACACAGAAGGAACATCCTGACATAGTTCATCATAATACTGCAGCAAGACCCTGCAAATACAGTTTGTCTGTTTTCAATTTACTTTCCAATTTTAGCAATCTCTTCACCTGTTCTGGTATATCCAGCTTCATTTTTATAAATGCACTTAGCTTCCCTAACAACTTCCATAATTTTGGGATCAAAATTAACCAGCAACTTTCCTGATTCTGTGTGTTACAAAAAAAAATTGACTTATAATGCATACTGTAACAGTGAAATCTCTCTGACCCAGGCTGTGTAATAAACCACCTCAAATTCCACCAAGATGTTGTAAATTTAGTTATGCTGACAAATGATGGATTTACTTCCCAAGTAAATTCCTGAGTTTTAAAAGAAATAATTGATGGGCTCACTTTTCCAGCAATAGAGCTTCCTCACCCAAAGTACTTTTCCTGTGAGCAAGAGGGGGTCATCATTTTGAGAATGATAAAGCGTCTTTGTAGCTTCAAGTTCAGCCACACAACACTGAAGAATACACTCAATTGTGTGATGTATTTCTAATTGAAGCGAGGGAATGTTCAATTCTGAAATTTTTGAAGCAGCTAAAGACCCTACTGAGATGATAAAATTTTTCCAAAAGTACTGTTTATAAAAGCCTGTATCTGTATCTCTAAACCATTGGTTTTTTAAAACAATTTATTGAAGTATATCATTCATATATGAACATACATAAACTATAAGTGTTCAGTAAACATCATGAAATTACAAAACAAACATGCACAGCATCATGCAGGGCTCCCACACATCAAACCCCCCAAACACTGCATTGTCGTGAAACATCTGTTAACAAATCATAAAAGAACATTGTCAAAGTATTACTACTAAGTATAGTCTGTATCTTTCTCCCCTATACATTTTTTAAGCATTTATTTATTTATTCACTTACTTACTTTTTCCCATTCCACACCCCACCCCACCATTTTTGCTGCTTCTGTGTCCATCTGTGGGGCAACTCTCTATGTCCACTTCCTGCCCACTCTTATCATCCCTTTCCTCCTGTATTCACTGTGATTCAATCCTCAGAACCTCTGATGTGGGAGAGAGGCATCCTACTGCCTGTGCCACCTTAGTTCCTGTTTTTTTGGTACACTTTGTCTTGGCTTTCCCCCATGTCACTCTCATGTTATGTCATCATCTTGCTGCATGGCTTATGGGGCCTGGTAGCTCACCAGCTCATGGGACAACCACGCACAGGGCCTGGTGACCCATGCACATTCCATTTTTTTCTTTTTTTCTTTTTTCCAGGAGGTCCCAGGGATCAAACCCAGGTCCCTCCATAAGGGAGACAAGTGCCCAACCACCCAAGCCACATCTCTCCCCCTGCTATATCTCTTAAGGTTTACCAAAGATACCCAAAGTTACAGTCTTTTTGCATACAGGATGGTCATAGAATAAATCAGGCTTAGTTTATCACCAGCATTTTGAAAAAACAAACCTAATGAGAAAAACATGCATGGTTCCTAATATAGCAAATGTTTAGCTTACCCCAATTATCACAAAATATTTGCATTAAACCATTTATTTTTGACATGAAGTCTAAGTGATCTGTTTTAAATCCTGCCCTTCATGGATCCAGAATGTCATATTGCTTTTTCTTAACACATTGATATATGATACATCTTTTTAAATTTTATTACCATAATATCTATTCCCTCTAAGGAATTACTCAAGGCAGAATATATTTGCACAATAGTTTTAATTTCTGTACTCTTCTACAGTCTTTTACAGAGAGCTTCAAATTTTCCAAATATATCCTTTTCTGAAACCTCATATGATATTTTCCCTGAGGATTCTAAAATCATTCTTTGTTTTGTGAAAAATGTCTGATATTCTGTGAAGAAAAAAATGCAATCTTGAATTTTCTTTAGTACAACTGGTGTTTCCTGATCCCATACATGGTTCATTCCTCCATTAGTAATATATGCTTTACATGCTGTCACAATTTTAATTGTTTCCCTGAAAAAACGTGGGGGCATTCTCTTTGAGATATTATAATACGTTGACACACTGTGAACCATTCTGATGGCATTAACTAAATTTTGCATTCCATGTGCCATAGAAACCAGAGCATAGTTATAGAGAGGCTGGCATACTTTTTCCAGAGTGTATGAATATCTGACATTATCTTTTGAATCATTTCCTATATCAGTGTTTCTTGCATCCAAATCATACCTTACTGCATTGAGTAATAAAAGTCAACTTGTTGAACCACATGTGTTTTAGTGGCCTTTGATTAAAGAAAAAGAGTTCTGACAAATACTAACTTAAAATGTCTAATTGAGAGGAAAAACAACATATACATATATGTAGGAAATTTTATCTATGAAAGATTATAAAGTAGTGCTCAATGAAAGGCTAGAAATAAAATTTTAAAAAGCACACAGAGAAATACAATATGAGAAACAATACAGTACTTCAGCTAATACATCAGTAGAGTTAGTACAGCTGAAAAAATAGAATGTAATGTAAGTGAACATAAATCATCCTATCATAAAGTTAAAGAAAAGTAAAGAGTGGGAAAAAATTACCAAAGAGCTACATGTATATCAAATAGTTTAATATACATGTTTTTAGAGTTCAGGAACAAGAATAGAGAGGGATGGACTTGAAGCAATATTTAAGGACACACTTCCCAAGACTCTTTCAAAACTAATGAAAGTCCTCAAATCACAGAGCCATGAATGTCAGCAAATCTTCAGGGAATATAAATAGAAAAATAAGTCACATATTGAGACTCCTTAGACTAACTGTGGAAAATCAAATATAAGTTTACAGTTTTGGAGGCAGTCAGAGGAAAATACATTTCATAAAGAGAAGAAAAATCATTAAATGTTATAAAGCCGTGCCATCAATAATGATACAAGCTAGAAGATATTAGAAAGAGAGATTTAAAGTACTGAAAGATAAAAATATTCCAGGGCTCAATGCCCACTGAAAGCAATTTTCAAATATAAGAAAAAGTTAAAGAATTTTTGGGAAAACTGACACATAAATACATACATAGAGAAAAATATACTTTTATATGTTTTGTCAGCAGACTTGTGCTTTAAAAATATCGAGGCAGGAATAAGATAATAGAATGACAGTTCAGTCTACACATAGGCATAAATGATGCTAAAATGTAAAAGTGAAGTTAAATATATCAATTATTTGATTTTTAAAAGTTTCATTGCTTAAAAATAATTACCTAAAGCAAAACTAGCTCGATGCAATTGCTGGGTTTAAGTCGCATGTAACAGTAATGAGAAAAATAACAAAATAGGAAAGAAAATTGAATCTTTTCTATTATACAATTCTAATTTTTAAGTTATGTGGTATATTATTATAGGTAGACTATGATAAATTAAACAGGCACATGAAAATCCTTAAGACAACCTCTAAAAAGAGAGAAAACAAAAATTATTAACTTAAGGGATTCTAGTAAGGGTATCAATATAGTCACAAACAAATATTAAAAGGATCAAAAAAATGTTATAAACAAGTTTTAGATGGTGAATTTGATGAGTACAATTTTTAAATGTTCACATCACAAAACAAGTATAACCTGTTTTGTCTTATGTCTCTTAAAGAAAATGAATTTTTCCCTGGAAAAAAATCTAAATGACAAAATATCTGAAATTATTTTCCAAATGTAAAAATCTCACCTTTCCTTCTAATTGAATGTGGACAGAATACCCTGTGAAACCTCTTCAATCTTGCACAAGAAGACATCTTGGGAAATGAAGAGCAAGAATTAAAAACCCTGGGATACAGAATTACCTCAATGAAAGAGCCACCCACAAAGCCTAGTCAACTAAAGTCTGAACTATTACATGGATGGACAATACTTTCCCTTCTGTTTCTGAAGCCCTTTCTTACACCAACCAAACTATACCTAAACAATACAAGTCCAACCCAATCACATCACCTGCTAAATCATTCTTTCTTTTCCAGAGTTCTTCCTTTCTGTAAGTTGGACTCTACATGTTTGTTTGCAAACATTTAGCAACTATCTGTCTTCTATTAGCACCTCTAGTGAGGTCTGCAAGTAACATATCCTTCTAAAAAACCCAGTATTTTAAAAATACTTTTAAATATAGTACAGTAATTTATTATGTTTTCAACTCTGATGGTTGTAGTATAATTTTGTAGGGAAAATATCATATGATAAATTGGTGATTAAGAATGTAAGCTCTGGGCCCAGCTAGATAGCTCAGTGGATAAGAGCCCGCTGGGGTACCACATGGGAGGCCCCAGGTTCAGTTCCCGGGGACCTCTCCGAGCGGGCAGATGGCCTTGAGAAAGGCAAGCCACCGTGGGCGGGGCAGAGCCACCGTGGGCAAGGCAAAAAGCCACCATGGGCAGGGCAGAGCCCCCATGGGCATGGCAAAGTCACCCGTGAAAAGCGGAGCTGCCTCCTGCGAACCCCGGAAGCCGGCAGCCTGCAAAAAACATGGAGGACTGCTGCCTGTAAAACATGCAGCAGAGCTGCCCATGAAAACAGAGTGGAGCCACCCTCAAACGGAGTGAGCCACCGCCAAGGAGGGCTGACTCAGTGCATCCCTGCAAAGATGGGGGGAGAGAAGAAGCAGACATAGAAAAAACACACACAGAAGAATGGACACACAGCAAGAGCAAGCAGAAGGGGGAGATGTGTAATAATAAAAAAAAAGAATGTAAGCTCTAAAGTCAGACTGTTTGGATTCTAATTTGAGCTTGTCTTTAAACCTGTTGTCTGACCATATAAAAGCTATGAGACCTCTCTGTGCCCTAATTTCATTGTGTACAAAATTCAGCCCTTCAAATACCCTTATTGAGGCAATCTTCTGGGTACTGGGTATACAGTATTGAGCTTAAGAGGCAAAAATCTTGTGTTCATAGAATTTTCAAGGTGGAGGAAAGCAGAGAAAAAAAGGCATAAGCAAAATATATATTAAATGGGTAACTGCTATGGAAAACAAATGCAGCATTGATGAGTGTTGGGGCAAGTGCAATTTTAAATAGGGTGTATGTGATAGTTGTAAGAGGAGAAGGATGAAGAAAGACCATATAGTTATCTGGAGGGAGGGAATTACATGAAGAAGATAATTTGGAAATATTCCAGGCAGCATCAGATAGAATGTGAAAAGAAAAGTTTGAAGAGGTCACTGTGGCCACTCCAAAGTGAGTGTGATAGATGCAATTATAAATGATGAGTTCACAGAAGTAAGAAGTAGGAACAATATCATATTGGACCTATAAGTTCTTGTAAATTTTTTACTTTTTCCTATTAATGTAAAGGGAAGTTTTATAGGTTTGGTGAAGTAAGGGACATAGTACGATTTATGTTTTAACAGTATCATTTTGGCCTCTATATTGAGATTAGACTCAAGGCAGTACACCATGAGACAGTCCAGAAGGCTCTGACAATAAATGAAAGACTGAGATGATGGTTCTTTTGGCCAGAGTTCTAGCAGAAGAGGTGTTGAGAAACAGTCACACTTCAAATTATTCAGCATAAAGAATCAATATAGTATGCTGATAGGCACTATGCAAGATGCGTGACATAGAGAAAATTCCTGAATGAGTCTTAAATATTTGCCTGAGCAAGGAGGAGAATAGTTTTCCATTACCTGACATTAAATTTTAGATATTGTAAGCATCTACCTGAGAGTTATCTTGTGGAAATAGATTATGTTAATTATATATCTACAGCCCTTTGAATACTGTTCATCAACCAGTAGATGCTCCATAAATATCATCAATTTTTACCATTATTATATAACATCAATCATTTTCAAACACAAACTATTGTCTTATTTGTCATGCTATGTTCCGGTCTTATTTTCTTTATCATTTTAAAGAAGTTCAACCTTTACAATACACAGAAATTTGATAGAACACTAGAACAAGAGGATTTAGAGTTAAAAATACTTTAGGCCACATTTTACATAAACCATGCACTAATATAAATAGGTCAAATAGAGTGATAATGTAAAGTATCTAGTGTGGTCACATATCCCAGTGTTTATATTACATTTATTTTATAGCACCATAAATTCTTTATAGAATATATTATAAGAGGACAGGGTAGTCTGAATTTAATTACAACATAAGCAATTCCTGAACTTACTACTCTTAAAAATTAGAGTATCTTTTCACCACCATTGTCCAATAAACCAACAGAATATATTTTCTAAATCATAGAATGTAAATATATGAAAACAAGGCTACCACAGCTCATAAAAGACCATAAAACATAGAGTCTATAAATATAAGAAAAGATGTAATGATATACAAGATTGGAGATTAGATTAAAAGTTTATTATTTAAAAAATAAACACTAACGTAAGTGCAAACAAAACAAAAAGTTATTGTATAAAATAAGAATTCTACACAGATTTAAGAGCAAATTTAAATTTTAATACAGTAATTTATATCATTACTATGATAAGTTAAACTTTTATTCAAATTCAGAATGAAAAGAAAGTTAATGGACACTTTAATTATTTGAATAAATTAATAAAACATGATTACTTATTAGAATTTGTTAAAATTCTAGTCTTAAAATCATTTGAACTTTGTTGTTTCAATATCATTTAAGAAAATGAACAAATATTTTACAAAGAAAACCAAAATAAAAATTAAAAGAATATAAATCACTTGAAGGGGAAAATATATCTAATAACCCCTGATTATGTTTAAATATAAATAATTAGATATAGGAAAATTAACAAAACATTCTTTTGTAACAATACATTGAAGAGCAGGAAAAATGAAAGTTGAAATTACAGACTATGCAGATATATTTGCAAAAGGAAATATTAGAAAGCTACCTGGATGAAAGTTATGGGATGTTACAAAATTTCATTTCATTTTTAACCCTTAGCATTACAACTTTTCTCTATTAAATTTCTTAAAACAAATGAACACAAAACTTAACTCAAAAATGTATATCTTTCTAGAGATCATTAACTTACAGAAACCAGGAAAAAGGCAATTATGTTTTTTTAATCATAGCAAAATTGTACAAAGAAATATTAATTTATTAATTGATTGATACATCAAATGGAAAGGTTTTCAAATGGTCAGCAGAAAGACACAAAAGGGGTATAACTGCATGCATATATATATAGCCTCATGAATTTACAAAACATCAGTACTTAAAGTATTATAAAATGAAATTTTTGATTTTGCTTATTTAACAAAAGAATGTTCAGCTCCCAAGTTGAAGTGAAAAAGGAATTACCAAAATCTGTAGTGATGAGTGGAAAACAAAAGCTGCAAAAAACAAACAGAAAATGAAAAAAATTATATATTTATATCTATATTTATATATTTAATGTGTAACATATGAATAGTCTAGAAGACCATTAACAAAACTCTTCAATCTTAACATATATTTCTCCAACAACTTCATTCTATTGCAATATTTTACGTTGTTTTACCACAAAATATTGAATTTCTCTTGGTCCTTGTTAACTGTTTGTTTATGACTAAAATTAGCTAAAAATATTTTTAAACACCAGCAAACAAATTCATAACAAAAAGCTGTTGTGCATTCAAAATTTTACAAGACTTGATGATCCTGGTCAAAATTTATTAGTATTGCATTAAATTATTTCTATTTACCTTCTTATTTAACCTTTAATGTAACTCTATCAATGAAGAGATTTTTTGCTTGTACAGCTGAGGAGGCTAGAATTAAACTTTCAGTGGACTATCTAAGGGCTATGCAGCTAAAAAGCTGGCAGATTTACAAACTAAACTCTGGATTTCTCAGTCCAAATCAGCACACTTTAGGACTTGTTATATTTATTTTTCTACAGAATAAGTTATTTCTGTACAATGCCACCAGCAATGAATGAAGGTTACTATTTCTCTACATCTTCTCCAACACTTGCTATTTTCTGTTTTACTTTAGTTTTTTAAAAGCAGACACTTAATGAGTATGAAATGAGACCTCATTGTGGTTTTGATTTGCATTTCCCTCCTGGTCAATGATGTTAAGCATCTTTTCATGTGCTTTCTGGTCATTTGAATTTTTGTATATTTTTTTGAAGAGATTTTTATTCAAGGTTTTTGCCCATTTTCTAATTGGGTTGTTTGTTGTTAAGTTGGTTTATATATTCTGGATATTAAACTTTCATCAATACATGGTTTCCAAATATTTTCTCCATTTGTGTTGATTGTCATATTGTTTTCATGATAAAGTACATTGAGGCATAAAAGTTGTTTCTTTTAATTTTGATGATTTCACATTTATATATATTTTTCTTTTGTTGTTTGTGCTATGGATGTAAAGTCTAAGAAACCATTGTCTAGAACAGGAAAGTGCTGCACATCATCCAGGAGGGATGCAGATAGTGAGACAAAGAGGCCAAAGGAAAACTATGAATTGCTCATCCCTGTACCTGGGAATATACCCCACCCTCAAGGAAAATTGCCTTGGTAAAACACCTGGCTCACTGTCCCAAATGAGTGGAAAAGAACTTTCCCTGGGAGGAAGAGGGGTATGGTGGATTTGGAAGAGTGGTTGCTTTTCAGTGAGTTTGGCAGCTAAGCCCCCTTTAAATCTCAGAGAAGTCCCCAACCAGCACTGAAGTGGCCCCATGGAGAGGAAAGGGGGGATCTGATCAGGCAGGTTGTCACATCCAGCCACCCTAGGGGAGAGATTAACTAGGTCAGTGAGGAGGCAGAGACAGGAGCCTAACCAGCCTGGCTCTGGCAAACTGTTAGGAGCCCAACTCACCGGAGGAAACCAGGACAGGAAGAGCCAGATAAGCTTTTAGAAACCTACTTAATCTTTGGATTAAGACACTCAGCCTGCACCTTATGACAGTGAACATGTAGATTGAATTTTTGTGTGTTTGTTTTAGTTTTTTTAATCTGTTGTTATTTTTTTAATCAGTTCTTTTTTTCTTTATCTTATTTGCTAAAACTAGGTACTTCACCTGTGGAGGTGAGGCTGCAAGGTGATAGATTGATGAGTGTCAGAAACCTGAAAACCTCCCAGTAGCATAAGAGGGGAAGCTGTTATTCCTGGGTGGTTCTTTGTTGTTGTTAATATTTTGTTTCTTGTTTGTTTTTTTCTTTCTTTGTTTTCTTTTATTTATTTTTTCTACCTACTTTAATTCATTTCTTTCCTACATTTTTGCATCTTCTGTCTTCTGTTACTTTTCTTTCATTCTACCTCTTCTTGTTTGCTCTTCAGTTTCTCTTTCTCTCTCTCTCTCTCTCTCTCTCTCTCTACCCCCCTCTTGCTCTTACTCTCACTCCCTTTCTTTCTATTCTTCCCCTCTCACCTTTCTGACCTTTTAATTCATTCTATTTTCTTCTTTATTTTGTTTCTTGTTTCATATTTCTCTATTTCACCTTTTTTATTCTTATTGCTTTGTGGTTTTTATATTTTTGTTAATCATATTATTCATTTTCTTAGCTCTTTTATGGTTTCTCTGGATCTTTATTATTATTATTACTACTATTCTTTTTCTCTTCATCTCTCTTTCCTTTTCTCTAGTCCTTATTTTTTTTTCCAAGAGAACACTGACAACTGCAAGGATAAGGATAGCTGAATGTCAAAAAGAAACTGACCATAAGAAAAAAGCAACAAAATAAAACCCTAGAGTTGAAAGAGAAGCTAACCAACTGAATAAGCCTATCAAGATAAACAGATGACTAGACACCAACATAAAAATTATAAGCCATAATAAAAAATAAGAAGACATAGCCCAGTCTAATGAGGAAAGTAAAAAACAGGAGGAGATGCATAACATGGAACAATTAATCAAGGATGTCCAAAAAAATTTCATGAATCAACTTAATGATTCAAAGAGGAGATAAAGGATAGTAAGAAGACACTGGGGGAACATACGGAAGAAATTGTAAACATACATTAAAAGATAATGAATATGATGGTGATGAATGGCACAATGTAAGAAATGAAAATACACTGAAAGCACAAAACAGCAGATTTGAACAGGCAGAGGAAATAATCAGTGATGTCAAAGACATAACATCTGAAATCAGATTGATAGAACAGATAAATAACAAGATAGAAAAAATGCAGCAGGGACTCATGGATTTGAGTGACAACATTAAATAAAAACATATGTGTTATAAGAATCCCAGATGGAGAAGAAAATGGAAAGGGGGAAGAAGGAGTGTTGATGAATAATGGCTGAAAATATCCCAACTCTTTTGAGAAACATGGATGTAAATGTCCAGGAAGCAGAGTGTACCTTAACAGGCCTATCCCCAAAATATACTGATAATCGTCAAATATTCAGACCAAAGAGAGAATACTGAAAGCAGCAAGAGAAAAGACATCCATGGCATACAAAGGAAGCTTGGTAAGATAAAGTGCTGATTTCTCATCTGAAGCCATGCAGGCAGGAATGCAGTGGTATGACATATTTAAGGAGCTAAAAGAAAAAAAAAAAACTCAGCCAAGAATTCTGTATCCAGCAAAGCTGGCTATCAACAATGAGGGAGAGTTCAAAATATTCACAGATAAACAGAAATTAAGAGAGTTTGTCAAGAAGAAATCTGTTCATCAAGAAATAATAGGAGTTCTACAGTTTGGAAAGAAAAAACAGGAGAGGAAGGGTTGGAGGAGTGTGTAAGAAGGAAGACTATAGGTAATAATAACTAAAAAGATAAAAAGAGAAATAAAAACAACATATGACATATATAAACCTAAAGAAAATATGGCTAATGTAAGTAATTCCTTGACAGCAATAACATTTAAAGTTAATGGATTAAACTGTCCATTCAAGAGACAGATATTGGCAGAATGGATAAAGAAATATGACCCATCTATATGCTGTCTACAAGAAACCCACCTTAGACCTAGGGATGCAAGGAGGCTGAAAGTGAATAGTTGGAAAACAATTTTACAAATAAACAACAACCAAAAATGGTCAGAGGTACCTATACTAATATCAGATGAAATAGACATTAAATGCAAAACCATTGTAAGAGACAAAGACAGGTATTATATCTTAATAAAAGAGGCAATCTATCAAGAAGAAAGAACAATCATGAACATTTATGTTCCTAACCAGGTTGCCTCAAAATTTGTGAGGCAACCACTGGAAAAACTAAGTGGAGAAATAGATGCCTGTACAATTATAGTGGGGGACTTTAATACACCATTATCACCACTAGAAAGAAAACCTCAACAGAAGGTCAATAAAGAAACAGAGAGCTTTAATAATACATTAGGGGATCTAGACCTAATAGACATTTACAAAACATTACACCCCAATACAGTGGGATACACTTTTTTCTCAAGTGCACATGGATCATTCTCCAGGACAGACCACATGCTAGGTCACAGAACAAGTCTCAACAAATTTAGAAAGATTGAAATTATATGAAGTAATTTCTCTGACCACAATGGAATTAAGCTGGAAATCAGAAAGGGACAGAGAACTAGATTAGGTACAAAGAAATGAACGTTAAACAACACACACTTAGACAATTAGTGGGTCAAGCAGAAAAATCACAAAAGAAATCAGTAACTACCTTGAAACTAATGAAACTGACAACACATGTATCAAAACCTAAGGGATCCAGCTAAAGTTGTAGGGAGAGGGAAATTACAGCCATAAATGCCTATATTAAAAAAGAAGAGAGCTGAAATCAAAGACCTAACTGTACACCTGGAGGAATTGCAAAAAAACAACAAACTAACCCCAAAGGAACTCAAAAGATGGAAATAGCAAAGATTAGAACAGAGCTAAGTGAAACTGGAAATAAGAAAAAACTAGAAAAAAATAACAAAACTAAAAGCTGGTTCTTTGAGAAGATTAATAAAATTGACAAACCCTTAGCTAGAATAACAAAGAGAAAAAGAGTGAAGATGCAAATACATAAAATGAGAAATGCAGAAGAGGATATCACCACAGATCCCACAGAAATAAAGAGAATTATAAGAGGATACTATGAAAAGTGGTATGCAAACAAAATGGATAACTTAGATGAAATTGAAGAACTTCTAGAAACACAAGAAGTCTACACTGATGAAAGAAGTAATTGATGAACTTAACAGACCATTCACAAGTAAGGAAATTAAATTTGTCACCAAACACTTCCCAACAAAGAGGAGCTCAGTACCACATTATTTCACAGGTGAATTCTATCATTCTATCATTCTGGAATAAACTAACACCAATCTTCTTCAGACTCTTCCAAAAATAGAAGTGGAGGGAACATTGCCTAACTCATTCTATGATACCAATATCAGCCTAATACCAAAGCCACATAAAGATGCCACAAGAGAGAAAATCTACAGACCAATCTCTCTAATGAACCTGGATGCTAAAATCCCCAACAAAATACTTGCTAAGTTTATAAAAAACACATCAAATGAAGTATACACCATGATCAAGTGGGATTTGTCCCTGGTGTGCAAGGATGGTACAACATAAGTAAATGAATCAATGTAATACATCACATTAACAGATTGAAAGAAACAGTTCTCTTGATTATCTCCATTGATGCAGAAAAAGCATTCAACAAAGTACAGCACCATTTCTTGATTAAAAAAAAAACACTTCACAAGACAGGAATAGAAGAAATCTTCCTCAACATGATAAAGGATATATATGAAAAACCCACAGCTAACACCATATTCAATGGCAAAATGCTAAAATCTTTCCCACTAAGATCTGTTACAAGACAAGGATGCCTACTGTCATCACTCTTACTTCACATTGTCTTAGAAGTACTTGCTTGAGCACTTAGAGAAGAAAATTATATAAAACATCCAAATTGGAAAGGAATAAGTTAAAATTTCACTATTTGCAGATAACATGATCCTATACATAGAAAGCCCAAGAAATCTACAACAAATCTTCTAGAGCTGGTAAATAAGTTCAGTAAGGTGGCAGGATTAAAGATCAATATGCAAAAATCAGTAGCATTTATGTACACCAATAATGCAAATTCTGAAGAAGAAATCAAGGAAAAATTCCATTTACAATAGCAACTAAAAGATTAAAATACCTGATTAAATGTATCTAAAAATGTAAAGGACTTGTATGCAGAAAACAAAACAACATGTTTAAAGGAAATTTTTTAAAAAGCCTTAATAAATGGAAGAATATTCCCTGCTCATGGATTGGAAAACTATACATATTATGATGTCTGTACTACCCCAATTGATTTATAGATTTAATGCATACCAAAATATTACAGTGACATTTTTTACTGAACTGGAAAATTAATTATGAAATTCATTGGGAAGGGCAAGTGGCCCCAAAAAGCCAAAGGCATATTGAAAAAGAAAACTGAAATTGAAAGTATCACGCTGCCTGACATTAAAACATACTAGAAGCTACAGTGATCAAAATTTCCTGGTATTAGCACAAGGATAGACATACTGAGCAATGGAACAGAACTAATTGTTCTGATATAGATCCTTGCATATACAGTAAAGTGATACTTGACAAGACCACCAGACCACTCAACTGAAAGTGGATGGCCTCTTCAACAAATGGTGCTTGGAGAACTGGATATCACTATTCAAAAGAATGAGAGGATCACCATCTCACACCCTATACAAAATATAACTCAAAATGGAACAAAAATTTAAACATGAAAGCCAAGACCATAAAGCTCCTAGAAGATAATGTATGGAAGCATCTATGAGATCTTGCCTTAGGAAATGGTTTCATAAACTTTACACCCAAACTGCAAGCAATGAAAGAAAAAGGAGATAAATGGAACCTCTGAAAATTAAAAACATAATCGGTTCAAAGGAGTTTGTCAAGAAAGTGAAAAAGCAGCTTAATTGATGGGAGAAAACTTTTGGTAACCATCTCTCTCATAGGTGCCTAATATCCAGCATATTTAAAGAAATCCTACATCTGGAAAGAAAAATGACAAACAAACCCTATAAAAAATGGACAAGAGATTTGAATATACACTTCTCCATAGAAGAAATATAATTATCTCAAAAGTACATGAAAAGATGCTCACCATCATGAACTATTAGGAAATTGCAATTCAAAACTACAATGAGATACCATTTTACACCTATTAGACTAGCAGCTATTACAAAAACAACTGAGGACTACAAGTTGGAGAGAATGTGGAGGAATGGGAACACTTACCCCCTGCTGGTGGGAATGTAGAATGGTGCAGCCTTTATGGAAGACAGTTTTGTGGTTCCATTGGAAGCTAACTTTAGAACTGCCATATGATCCAGCAATCCTACTGCTTGGTATATACCCAGCAGAGTTGAAAGCAGGGACATGAACAGAAAAATGCATAACAATGTTCTTCTTAATGCCATTATTCACTATTGCCAAAAGTTAGAAACAACCAGAATTCCCAACAACAGATGAATCAATAAACAATTGTGGTATATACATACAATTGAATTTTACTCAGCTGTAAGAAGAAATGCAGTATTAACTCATGGGATAACATGGATGAATCTTGAAGACCTTATATTGGGGGGAGCAAGCCATGACATGAATGACAAATATTTCATGACCTCACTGATATGAATTAAGCAGATTGAGCAAACTCACAGAGCTAGAGTGTGGAAGATATGTTTACCAGAGACAGAAAGGGAGTAGAGGGTAGTGGGCCAATTCCCATATGGTCAAAATCATTGATAAGGTGGAATTTTGTGGTTCAGCAGTAGATGGACATGAGAATGGTGCAGTGATGTGATTGGGTTTGGCAGACTGGTTTGAGAGAGAGTAAGTGGGGGGGGCGGGTTGGTGTGTCCTATCCATGGAACTGTGGGTAGGGTTGGGGGAAGGATCAGGTGAACTCTGGGGATTTCCAGGTCTGTGGTTAAAACTACAATACTGGGAATATTTTTTAGCACAAATGGCAAGGGAGGGTTACTGGTGTAGGGTGCCAGTATGGGGGGTTATACAGGTTAAGAGAACCTGGAGCATCTGTAAAATATGTAAGTGTTCATCTTGTCATAGTGTGTTATTTCAGTTAGTGGAGACCCACATAATAATCAAGAAAAAATTAAACTCCCATCCTTGGAAGTCCTGCTATGTTCTCAGTTAAAGGGAAAAGAGTCCCTTGAGAACATAGGCAGTACCTAATAAAAGAAAACAGACCACTGTGTCAAGCCCTTAATATTACTGTCAGTAATTATGAATCTTATACTAAAAAAAATTGAAACTTGGTGGTTAACATAGGAGGGGGAAGGAAGAATAGAATAGAATAGATGGAATATAGGGCATTTTTAGCACATTAGAATTATTCTGCATGATCTTGCAATAATGGATTCTGGCGATTTTCAATTTTCAATATTATGTAAAACTAAATTTTTATGACTTAGAGATTTCAAAGTGATTTGGGACATCATTCTAGAGGTTACACTTATGCATGTCTCAGCAAGATCTCATTGACTGGCACAGTAAACAGTGTCTCAGAGGGGCTCCTGGGGGCTCTAGAGACATCCAGGCACTATAAGCAGGGCAGACAAGCTGAACAATCTGGCACCCTGCCAGTGGAGCTTACTTTGGAATTCATGCTCCCCAGTGTAACAGAGTTAGACTCATTTATATATTCCCTACTCATCACTCTTCTGCCCCTTTTATTTGAACCTATAATTAGCACTACAGTTGCTACATATGTGTCCCAAAGCCTTAAACTTTGAGCCATTCATATGCCAGTTGAGCCTTGAATCTCAGCAGAGTTATAACACCTATTCTCCAGTTCACTGGCCTTATCTAGGAAAACTAACATGGAGATGATGATGGACAACACCTATCCCAAGGAACAGAGAGTGTATATTACTGTAAGCAGTATGGTTCCATCTGTCTGCTCCATAAGATCTAAGCCCACTCTCAATTAGAAACAGAGTGGGCATGTTATCATCAATATAATGGGCATGTATATTGTCCTGTGGTAGGGAGAGATGATCAATGTCCCTACAGACAATACTATGACATAAGGCCAGAGAATTGATGTACCACTGAGGTAGGACAATGAAGATGTATTGCTGGCTCTGCCAGCTAAATGCAAAGTTTTTCTGCTGGTCTTTGAAATGGCAATTGAGAAAAATATATGACAGAGCCATAGCTGTCCCAGAGGATGAGTTGATTTGCTCAAGCAATTATAACACATATGGAACACATCTGGAATAGTAGCTGATTTGGAGTCACTCCATTCTCCAAGATTCATATGTTTTCTGTACAGGCAAAATAGGAGAGTTAAATGGGGATGTGCTGGGAATCATCAACCATCCATTCTCCAGTGCAAATGCCCAAAATGTTGGAAAATTTTTAAAAATGGGTAAGAGGTATTTTTTTAAACTGTGAGAATCTTGATAGAAAAGGCCTAGATTGCTTTGCAAACACTGCTGGTAAGAATTTGGACGTTAAAGTTATTTCTTTTGAGGATTTAGACATAAAGGATAGCTGGAAAGAAAGTAATCCTTACCTTAAAATGGCAGAGGACTTGGTAAAATTGACTCCTGAATTTCGATGGAAGGCAGAATATGAAAATGATGAAGTTGGACACTTTGCTCAGGAGATTCCCAAATTAATTGTGGAAAATGCAGTATGGTTTCTCTTTACAGCTTATAGAAAAATGTGAAAAGAAAAATATATTCTGACAAGTAAGCTTCTGGGAACAAAGAAACCAGAAATTGATGGCTTGGGAAATTCCATGCTTCTCCAAAACAAGCCAAAAGAGGATAGTTACCCATGTGAGGACTTAACTACCTTGGAGTTTGTAAGTAGGGATTGGGCATGCAGTTATCAAGGAAGGTCTTGTGGGAATTCTTGCTATCTAATGGTTTGGATCCCTGTTTCCTACATGCTAAATGAACAAGGTTTTTTGTGAGACCTGTATGTATGAAACCACTGTCAGCCTGGACTAAAAAGGACAGGGAAAAGGAGAAATTGAAAGAGAAACCACTTCAGAAGGAAAATAGTGGAATCTGAGATTTGGACTTTTGACATCTCCTCAGGCTATGAGAGGAACCCAACCCTGTATGCAGAAATGGTGAGTTTTCCTTGGCATTTGAAGAGGGTAGATCTTCCTGCACTTTCTTCAGGGACAGTATGGAACCCTAGGCTACAGAGAGTAAAGCACATACCCCAGAGTTTGGGGAAAGTGTGGCAGTCACCCCATTGTTCCTGGAGGGTGAGATTTAGAGCTTGGCCAACACCCAGATGCTTGATGAGAATGGAACCAAGAAAATGGCCTTTGGACATGCCTGTGGTAGGAGTGGGCCCTCATGAGGGCCAGAGCAGAAGAAAACACTGTTCAAGAGATGACTATCAGACTTTGAAATCTAATGGATTATGCCCTGCAGGTTTGGGACTTGTGATGCCTGTTTTCCTTCCAATTTCTCCCTATGGTAATGCAAATATTTATCATGTCTGTCCCTCCATTGTATATTGGAAGCAGATAACTTGTTTTCTATGTTTCACACATCTACAGCTAAAAAGTATTTTTGCCCCAAGACAAACTGCATGCCAATAAATGATTTTTATGTGATTTCATATTTAGCATTGCTACTGAAATTATTTAAGGCTTTTGAAATATTGTGATGTAATGGATGTATTTTGCATATGGAAAGAATATGTGTTTGGGGATTCAAGGGGTGGCAAATGGCAGTTTGAAATTCTTTTATGAATCACAAATAGAGAGATTATCATTGAGAACTAATTCATTCTGCATGTGAGGACCTTTCAATTGAACTGTGTTGGTAAGACCTGACTCAGTGTAAGTCTCCACCCTCTTTCTGAATCTGATATAAAAGGAGACACACAGGAAAAGAGAGCTCTGCCATACTTGATCCAGCCATGTGAGAGAGAGGAATGCAGGAAAACAGAGAAGCTCAGGGAAAGGTAAAGACTTGGCAGAAATCAGCAGCCGTATTGATTTGCCACATGGCTGGACAACAAGATCAACAGTATCTGAATATGGTGAGGAAGCATATCTAATGGTGCCTTGTTTTGGATTTTTTTCAAGATTTTTGAACTCTAATCTTTTAGGTCAAATAAATCCCCTTTATAAAAGCAAACCCATTCCCGGTACTTTGTATCAGTAACCTTTTGGCAAAATAAAACAATTTCCTCTGTTTCTGCCTATGGTTCTTTTCAACAGTTCTAGTTTTTTATAATTAGATCTTTGGTTCATTTTAAGTTGATTTTTAAATATGGTATTATATAAGGGTCCTCTTTCTGTTTTTCTTTTTTTTTTTGCAAATGGAGATGCAGTTCTATACTATTTGTTGAAGATACTACTTTTCTGTAATTGAGTGGTCTTTTCCCCCTTGTTGAATATTGGTTATAAATGTGAGAGTTGATTTCTCTGCCCTCAAATCAATTTCATTGGTATATATGTCTGATTTTGTGCCAGTATCATGTTGATTTTTTTATCTTTGTTTTATCATTTTTAATCATGTTTGTAAGGGTGTCACTTCAATGCTTAGGAAAAAAAGGGAGTAGAGGTGTTTCCCTATATGACAAATCATTCAGATTTCCCTTTTTATCTGTATTTTAGAAATTAACTGCATGCTGTTTTAATTACTATGGCTTTGTAGTAAGTTTTAAGATTGAGAAGTGTGACTACCACAAATCAATCCATTTCTGCACAGATTGATGGAATTTTGATTGGGATTGCATTGACTCTATAAATTGCTCCTGGTAGGGTTGACATCTTAACAATATTCTTGTACTCTATGAACATGGAATGCCCTTCCATTTATTTAGGTCTTTTTTGGTTACTTTTAGCAATGTTTTCTTTAGTTTTCTGTGTAAAAGTTCTTTACATCCTTTCTTAGATTAATTCCTAGATATGTCATTCTCTCAGTTCCTATTGTGAATGAAATTCTTTTCTTGATTTTTAGTTATGATTGTTCATTGGTTGTGATTAGAAACACTGCTGATTTGGGGGTGTTCATCTTGTACCTGGTCACATTGCTGAATTCATTTATTAGCACTAGGAGCTTTGCTGTGGATTTTTAAGGACTTTCAGTGTTTCAATCAGATCATCTGCAAATAGGGAAAGTTTTATACCATCCTTTCCAATTTGGATGCCTTGATATATATATTGTTTTCTTGTCTAATTGGTCTGTCAAGAACTTCCAGTAAAATATTAAAAAACACTGGTGACAGTAGGCATGTTTGTGGGATTCAGAGATCATTAAGATCATGATCTTAAAGGGAAAACTTTCATTCTTTCCTTATTAAGCATGTTATTAGCTTTGTTATTTCCATATATGCTCTTTATCATGTAGAGGAAGGTTCCTTCTATTCCTACCTTTTGAAGATTTTTTTTTCAGTCAAAAAATCAGTGCTGGATTTTGTCAAATGCCTTTGCTGAATCAATTGAAATGATCTTAGTTTATTTTTCTTCATTGTGTTAATTTGGTGCATTACATTGATTTTCTTATATTGAACCAACCTTGTAGAACAGGGAAAAAATCAAACTTGATCATGGTGTATACTTCTTTTAATGTGCTGTTAGGTTTGCTTTGCTAGAAATCTTAGAGTATATTTCAAGCATATTCATAAGATATATTGGTCTGTAGGTTCCTTCCTTTGTGGTATCTTTATCTGCCTTTAGTATGAGGGTTATTTTGACCTCATAAAAATGAATAAGGGAGTGGTCGATCTTCAATTATTGGAATAGGTTCAGCTTAATTTGAGTTAATTCTTCTTGGAATGTTTGGTAGAGTTCCCTTTTGAAGCCCTCTGTGGCATTATTATACTATTTATGAATTCCATAAAAGAAATATCAATTATGTTTTAAACTAATCTGTTACTCTGGCATGATTACTCTTTCATTTTATTAGATTCGACTGAGACGTCTAATTAAAAGTATGTTATGATTAGGGCTTTGTTCCAAAAATATCATTAGAATGTGATTCAGCAGTGTCCCAGTGCACTTGGGCTAAAAATAAGACTCCCACATGGAAGTAGGCACACAGAAACAGATAGGAACAAAGAGGGCATGCTCCAAACACACGCCCTTGGGAAGAGAGATGAGCCTGATAGTCTACAGCTGACCTTGTGGAGAGAACAGAGTAGCTGAGCCCAGAAAGAAATGAGCCCTGGGGAGAAAGACAAGCCTTTTGCTACCCTACAGCTAAGATCAAAAGAAACTGGGACCATGGAGCCTTAAGAGGAAGGAGGAAGGCTGAACCATCACAGACATTGCTTGCCATCTTGCATCAACATGTGGCAACAAATTTTGGGTGAGAAAATACCTCTTATGGTATCTTGAATTGGACTCTTTAGGGCCTGCTAACTCTAAGCTTCTACCCTAAATAAGTACTCTTTATAAAAGCCAACAGATTTCAGGTACTTTGAATCAGCACCTCTTTGTCTGACTAATGTAGAATTTGGTACCAGGGAGTGGGGCCATGCTTTTGCAAGTATCAAAATGCCGGAATGGTTTTATAAATGGATAAGGGGTACTTTTTGGAGGAATTGGGAGACACTTAATAGAAAAGGCCTAGATTGCATTGAAGAAACTGTTGATAGGAATATGCACATTAAAGAGACTTTCTATGAGATCTTATGAGTAAATGATGAAATTTTATTGGAAAGTGGAGGAAAGGCTATCTGTGTTTTAAAGTTTCAGAGAACTTAGGAAAATTAACTCCTGATGTTTTATGGAAAACAGAATTTGAAAATGGTGAGCCTGGGCATTTATCTGAAGAACTTTCCAAAGTAAACTCACAGAATTTGATTTGGCTTCTCCTTGCAGCTTATGGTAAAATGCTAGGTGAGAGACAAGCTGAGAACTGTATCATTGGGCACAACAAAACCAGAAACTGATTCTGGGAATTCCACGCCTCTGGAAATCAACCCCCCAGATGATAGTGCCCCATTTGATGACTTAACTAAACTTGGAACTTGTAAGTCAGAAGTGGAAATGCAGTTATCCAGGAAATATTTCTGGAATTCTTACTGTCTGATGGCTTGGACTCCTGCCTATTGCGTGCTAAAACAACAGGCTTTTCATGAGAGCTCTATGAACAAAATCACTGCCAGTCTGGACTAAAAGGGACTTGTAGGGAAAAGATGGATGGGAAAATAAATTTAAGAGGAAAACCATGGAAACTGAGATCTGAAATTCAGAAATCTCCTTCGGGCCAATAGAGGATCCCCACCCATGTGTACAGAGAGGGTGAGATTGCCCCGGTAGTTGAAGAGGATGGATATTCCCACCCACTGTTCAGGGATATTTTTCCCACCCCTAGTTGCAGAGAGGGTGGAGCATATTCTCAAAGGATTAGGGAGGGTAAGGTCAACACACCATAGGTCTGAGAAGGATGGGCCTGCCACTCATAGATTATGGAAGGCAAGGTCACCAACTCATTTTTCTGAGATGGTTGGGCCTGTAGTACAGAAATTAGGGAGAATGTTGGGTCCTCCTCCTTGTACTAAGGGATTGAGTCTCTACCCCAAATATTGGGTAAAATGTGGCCATCACCCCAATGCTTTTGGAGGGTGAGTTCTGGAGCTCGGTCACCACCCAGATGCTTGATGAGGTTGGAACCAAGAAAATAGCTTTTGGGCAAGACTGTGGAAAAGGTGGGTTCCCATGAGGGCCCAGGGAGAAGAAATCATCATTTTGAGAATAACCCCCAGGCCTTGAAATCTAATGAAGCACAATCAGCAGGTTTATAAAACTGTAGGGGACCCATGACTCATGTTTCTCTCCCAATTTATCCTTAAGGTAATGCAAATGTTTATCCTTTGTCTGTATATTGGAAGCAGATAAATAGTTTTTTAATTTTCAGAAGTCTACATCAAGATGGGAATTTGCCCCATGACAAACTGTATTTCTTTAAACTGATTGTGATATAATTTTTTACTTAGCATTGTTACTGATTTAAAGATTTTAAATATTGTATTGTCCTTTTGGAATTCAGAGGGTGGAATATGGCAATTTGATATTATTTATGAATTCCAAAACAAAATATAGATTATATTTGTAAACTGATCTGTTCCTTTGGCATTATATCCCTTTCATTGTATTAGGTTCAGCTGAGATATCTGATTAAATTATGTTATGATTAGGGCTCTGATCCAGCCATGTCATTAGAATGTGACTCAACATCAAGTCCCAGTCCCCTTGGTCTGATAAAACAGACTCCCACATGGAAGTAGACATGCAGAAGCAGATAGACATGAAGAGAGCATGCTCCATAGACACAACCATGGGAAGAGAGATGATCCTGGTAGTCTACAGCTGACCTTGTGGAGAGAACAAAGCAGCTGAGTCCAGAAAGAAGTGAGCCCTGGGGAGAGAGATAAGACTTATGCCAGCCAGGTAAAATCAGAAGAGGCTGGGACCATGGAGCCTTAAGAGGAAGGAGAAAGGCAAAACCCTCATAGACATCACCTACCATTTTGTGTCAACACATGGCAACAGACTTTGAGTGAGAAAGAAGCTCTTATGATACCTTGAGTTGGACTCCATAGGGCCTGGTAAGTATAAGCTTCTAATCTAAATAAATAATCTCTATAAAAGCCAAGAGAGTACTGGTACTTTGCATCAGCACCCTTTGGCTGGACTAATACACCCTCTGACACTGGGTGTTTATTTATTTACCGATTAATTCTTTTTTCTAGTAATTGGTTTGTTGAGATCTATTTCTTTTTGAGTCAATGTAGGTAGTTTGTGTGTTTCTCAGACCATTTCATATAGGTTATCTATTTTATTGGCATAGAGTTGTTCATAGTATCCTCAATTTTTTTTTCTTTCAGTTGGGAGAGTAGTAAAGTCCCCTTTTCATTTCTGATTTTAGTTATTTGTATCCTATATATTTTTTTCTTTGTCAGACTATTTAAAGGTTTGTCAATTTTATTAACCTCTTCAAATTCTCCACTTTCAGAATTGTTTATTTTCTCTAATGTTTGTTTGCTGGCTTGTTTTTAATTTCTACTATCTCTGCTCTAATATTTATTTCCTTCTTAGGGAAAGAGTGCTTGTTCTGGCTTTAGTTAGCTATTCCTTTCATAATTATTTCCATTTTGAGAATAGGTCTCTGATTTGAAGTCTTTCATATCTTTTAATATAAGTGTTTAGTGCTATAAATTCACCTCTCCACACTACAATTGTAACTTCCCTTAAGATTTTCATTCACCTCAATATATTTCCTAATTTCACTCATGATAACCTCTTTATCCCATTGGTTTTTTTAAGAGTATGTTGATCATTTCCACATATTGTGTATTTTCCATTTCTCCTTTTGTTAGTCATTTATAGATACATTCTGTTGTGTCAGGGTAAAATCCAATGTATGATTTCAATATTTGGATTTTTTTGAGACTTGTTTTGTGACACAACATATAGGTCTTCCCTGGAGTTTGATCTATGTGCATTCAAGAAGAATTTTTATTTTTTATTTTTGATGATTGAAGTCTGCTACATATATCTGTTAGGTCTAGTTGTTTTAGAGAATCATTTAAGTCCTATACTTCTTTATTGAACTTCTGACTAGATATTCTGTCCATTATTGAGAGTGGTGTATTAAAATCTCCTAATATTTATGTAAATTGTCAATTCTCTACTCAAATCTGTCAGTATTTGCTCCATATATTTTAAGGTATTGCTGATATATATATGATTCTTATTTATTCCTGTTGAATTGTCCCATTTTTGGTATATAATGATCATCTTTTCCCTTGTAATTTTTAAAATTATGATAATACAATATATTTATTACCTATTTTTTGGTAAAAATAAACTATTTTTGAGAAATTTTAGATCACAGAAATGTTACATGAAAAGTATAGGGAACAGTTCGCCGCTGGAGCTCCGGGTCAAGAGGACGAGGTGGCGTCGCCGCTGCCGCCGGCTCCCGGAACCCAGCCCTCTCCCAGCCCACCCCAATCCAGCCCAGCCACAGCTGCCAATGCCTGTCCCTGCTGCGGACCCCAGCGTTACCATGAATCCTGCCGTCTTCTTATCCTTAGCCGACCTTAGATGCTCCCTGCTGCTCCTGGTAACTTGGGTTTTTACTCCTGTAACAACTGAAATAACAAGTCTTGATACAGAGAATATAGATGAAATTTTAAACAATGCTGATGTTGCTTTAGTAAATTTTTATGCTGACTGGTGTCGTTTCAGCCAGATATTGCATCCAATTTTTGAGGAAGCTTCCAATGTCATTAAGGAAGAATATCCAAAAGAAAATCAAGTAGTGTTTGCCAGAGTTGATTGTGATCAGCACTCTGATATAGCCCAGAGATATAGGATAAGCAAATATCCAACCCTGAAATTGTTTCGTAATGGGATGATGATGAAGAGAGAATACAGGGGTCAGTGGTCAGTGAAAGCCCTCGCAGATTACATCAGGCAACAAAAAAGTGACACCGTTCAAGAATTTCATGACTTAGCAGAAATCAGCACCCTTGATCGCAGCAAAAGAAATATCATTGGATATTTTGAGCTAAAGGATTTGGAAAACTATACAGTTTTTGAAAGAGTAGCAAATATTTTACATGATGATTGTGCCTTCCTATCTGCCTTTGGGCCTATTTCAAAACCAGAAAGATATAGTGGAGACAATATAATCTACAAACCACCAGGGCATTCTGCTCCAGATATGGTGTACTTGGGATCTATGACAAATTTTGACTTGACTTATAATTGGATGCAAGATAAATGTGTTCCTCTTGTCCAAGAAATAACAGAGGAATGGAGAGGAATTGACAGAAGAAGGACAGAAGAAGGACTGCCTTTTCTCATACTCTTCCACATGAAAGAGGATACAGAAAGTTTAGAAATATTCCAGAATGAAGTAGCCAGGCAGTTAATAAGTGAAAAAGGTACAATAAACTTTTTGCATGCTGACTGTGACAAATTTAGGCATCCTCTTCTGCACATACAAAAAATTCCAGCAGACTCCCCTGTAATTGCCATTGACAATTTCAGGCATATGTATGTGTTCAGAGACTTCAAGGATGTATTAATTCCTGGAAAACTCAATCAGTTTGTATTTGACCTACATTCTGGAAAACTACACAGAGAATTCCATCATGGGCCTGACCCAACCGATACAGCCCCAGGACAGCAAGTCCAAGATGTAGCAAGCAGTCCACCTGAGAGCTCCTTCCAGAAACTAGCACCCAGTGAATATAGATATACTTTATTGAGGGATTGAGATGAGCTTTAAAAACTTAAAAACAATTTGCAAGCCTTTCAACAGCAGCATCCACTTATGTGGTAGAAATAGTAAACCTATATTTTCATAATTCTATGTGTATTTATTTTGAATAAACTGAAAGAAGTTTTTAAAAAAAGTATAGGGAATGAACAATGGACTAGAGTAGACTTACTGTTATTCTAGTATAGACTTATAGTTATTCTAGCATTTAAATAACTTTTACCATTGATATGGAGGCAGTGGCCACCAGAATTTCTGAGGATGGGAGAGGGGGAAAAATAGGTGTAATATGGGAACATTTTGGGGACATTGGAATTGTCCTGAATGTCATTGCAAAGACAGATACAGGTCATTATATATCCTGCCATAACTTACAAAATTGTGTGGGAAAGAGTTTAAATGATAATATAAACTATAATCCTCATTTAGTGGCAATCCTCCAATACATGTTTATCAATTGTATCAAATGCACCACACTAATGAAGGATGTTATTAATGTGGAAAAGTATGAGAGAGGTAGGGATTGGGGCATATGGGAATCCGTTACATTTTTTATGTATCATTTATATAATCTAAGTATATTAAAAAATTATAGGGGTTTCCCACATAACCCACACACACACACATTTCCCCAACAATTAAATTCTTAAATTACTGTGGTACTTTTGTTACAATTGATGAACTAATATAACAGCATTGCTGCTAACCAACAATTATGATTTACATTATGGTTTACCTTTGCACTGTATAGTTTATAGGCTTTGACATAAGTATAGTGCCATGTATTTGTCATTGCAGTACCTATAGAACAATGCTAATGGCCTAAAAATGCCCTGTGTTGCACCTATTCATCACAAAGTCCATGAAACATGATATATAATAATAATGTTACAAGTTCTTCCATTACCACATGATAATAACCACAATTACAGCACACCTACTTTGGTCTGTGGTTACATTCTTCCTATATGTTTGTTCATTACTCAATCTTGAATAATTTGGGATGATGTTCATGCCAACTATTTCAGATTGAGAAGGTGCTTAGATATTATGAGGGAACTTTTTTGCCAGTAGTTGTAGATAATCCTTGTTTGGAGGGTGGGACTTGTCCATCATCATCATTTTATGAGTTGTACCGGGCAAGTCCAAAGAACTGTGAGTGACTGTTGGCTGCATCCCTGCTGTGATTCAGTTCACAATCAGCATATTAACAGACTGAAGATTTAATTATTTGAGATATATATTTCAAAGGTATAATGATAATTATCAGTTCATATAATAAGGTAAAGAATCATGAGCGGGAAAATTATAAATGATTCTAACTCTTATATTGGGGAAATAGATTATTATATATTCCAAAATAGGGCCCACAAAGGGATGTTGGTTTCATGAGGCTGTGTGCTTTGCCAATAGTGTCTGGATATCCCTAGAGCCCTTAGGAGCACTTTTTTCTTTTAGCTCCTGGGACCAGGGATTGAACCTCATCCTCATATGTGGGAATCTGGTGCTCAACAACTGAGCCACATCAACTCCCCTGAGTTGATTTTTCATTTGTTTGCTTGTTTGTTTATTGTTTTGTTTTTAGGAGGCACCAGGGACCAAACCCAGGACCTTTCATGTGGGAAGCAGCACTCAACCACCTCAGCCACATCCACTTCCTCAGGAGCATTTTTGTTTGTGGTTTTGTTTACTGTGGCACGTAGTGAGATCTGCTTGATGCCATATTCACCACCTAAATCACTTTCAAAACTCTTAGCCATAAAAACTCCTTCATATTTAATGTTTCCCCTTTTGGGTCAAGGTGTTTTTTTTTTCTCCAAATGCATCAATGGTTGGCACTTTGTAATAATCCCTCATTGTCAGGGAGGTTCATCCCCAGGAGCCATGTCCCACATTGGCATGAAGGTAGTGAGATTCTTTTGGTGAGGTTGGATTAGTGAGAGGCCACAATTGACCAACAAGGAAGTTTTCAGGAGGCAACTCTTAGGCATTAATTATAATTAAACCAAGTTTCACTTTTACAGTATAAGTTTCATAAGTATAAGTGTTAAGATTGAGGGCTTTTCATGTTTTCACTGCCTATATGATCCCAAGATTTTTGTCATTTATTTGAGAAAATAGTAGGACTCCACAGGAGGTGAGTTTAATATTTTGTTGGCTACTGTGTGGGTCTCTATCTATTGAGAAGCCATACCTATGACAACATGAATACATTCATATCCCATAGAGGTATGCTTTAGGTGCATTTTCCCCATATATTCTCCAACTGTTGACACCCTGTACAAGTAATGTACCTTTGTTTTAGATCCTGAAAGAACATTCACATAATTGAATTCTTAACCACAAATTAAGTCAACCCATGATTTCACTGGGTTGTACAATCACCCATTTTATCCTCTAGCTTTCCTTCTAATATCATGGATGGCCCAAATCATCCTCTTTCAACCTTATTCAGAGTCACACTTCAGTGTCATTGATTATACTCATCCTGATGCTCTACCACCACTTCTATCTATTGCCAAACTACTACCATCAACCTTATTATAGGTTCTCCTGAAGTTAAACATTGGCTTACCAACTCTATTCCCCTTCTATCTTCTGGTAAACTATCTTCCAATCTCTACCTCCATGATTGTGCTTAATATCCTTAGTTCATATCAGTGAGAACTGTTTGTGGCTATTTCAACTGATATTAGCATAGCCACCCAGGTATCTTTTGTTTACCAATTGCATGTTATAGTTTTTTCTATGCTTTCACTTTTATCTTTCTACTTTTATCTGTAAATTTAAGGTGTGTTTTTTTCAGACCTTGCACACTTGTTTCATGCTTTTTTATCCATTCTCCAAATCTCTGCATTTTGAGTGGAGAGTTTCATCTATTTACAATTAAAGTCATTGCTGACAATGCAGGGCTTTCTTCTGCCATTTTGCTATCTAGGCATCATAAGTCTTATACCTTTACTTTCACTGCTTCTCTTGGTGACTATTTGATATTTTGTTTTGTACCATATTGAATGTCTTCTAATTTCTATCTGGATATAATTTTCATCTTTTTTCCTTGTTACCATGGGGTTAAAATTTAACATCCTAAGTTAACAGGTCATATTTGATTTGATGCTAAAAACTTCAATAGCATGCACATGAATTTTTTTGATACACCTTTGTCTACCCTCCTTTTTTGCACTTGTTATAAGTACAACACTTGTACACTTATATCTGTGTATGGCCAAAAGATAGAATTACCATTACTTTTCATTCATGTGTATTTTATCACCATAGGAAGTAAGAAATGGAGAGATATAGCAAAAAATACCCTACAATAATATTGGTGACTATATTTACACAAATGGTTACCTTTATTTCATGTCTTTATTTCTTTATGCTGATTTGCAATGCTGTCTAGTACCATTTCCTTTCAGACTGAAGAACTCCTTTTAACATTGCTTGTAGGGCAGGGCTAGTGGTGATGAATACTCTGATCTTTTGTTTATCTGAGGACATCTTAATCTTTCCCTCATTTTTGAAGGAAAGTCTTATCAGGCATAAAACTCTTGGCTGACAGTTGTTTTCTTTCGGCATGTTAAGTATTTCATCTAACTGCCTTTTTTCCTCCATAGGTTCTGTTAAGAAGTCATCACTCAATATGATTGGTACTCCTTTGAATGTAATACATTGCTTTTGTCTTGCATCTTTCAGAAATCTCCCCTTGTCCATATTTTTTTAAAAATTTATTTATTTACTTTTTAAATTTTTTATTTATCCCACTCTGTCACAGATGGTTCTCTCATCTGTCTCCTCATTGTTTGCTTGACTTCTCTAGGAGGCACCAAGAACAGAATCTGTGAGCTCCCACATGAGAGGTGAGTGTCCAATGGCCTGAGCCACATCTGTTGGCAGCAGCATCTGCTGGCTTGTGGCAATTGCTCCTTTCAGCAGGGGCAGCATCCAGCTCATTGTTGTAGGAGGTGATTTCTAGCTTGTGGTGGGTGGCAGCTACTAGTTCACTGTTGTGCTGGTGGCATCTGCTCATCTTCTTTTAGGAGGTACCAGGACCCATCCCAGGCCCTCCATTGTGGTAGGTGGCCCCCCAAATGGTTTAGCCACATCTACTTCCTGGTGTTTCACTTTTGGTAGTGTGATAAATATATAATGGGTTAGAGTTTTCTCCATGTTTTCCTTGTTTGGTGTTCTTTGAGCCCCATGGGTGTGCATATTCATGTATTGTGCTAAGTTTGGGAAGTTCTTTATCATTATTTATGCCATGTGTTTCAACATAAAAGAATCAATTAATGTAATAAACCATACAAATAAAATGAATTAAAAAATAAAATAAAATCATGACCATATAAATTGATGGGGAAAAGTCATTTGTAATACCCAGCACCCTTCTTATAAACACAATCATAAAACAAGGAATAGTACAGAATTAACTCAAAATGGTAAATCATATATGAATACCCCACAACTAACTTCCTATTCAAGGACAGAAAAAGATGCCCACTATTACAAACATTAAACATTAATGTCAGTTCTAGCCAGAGTAATTAGGCAAGAAAAAGAAATAAAAGAATCCAAATTGGATGGGAATAAGAAAAACTTGCCTTGTTTGCAAATGACATAATCCAATAAGTAGAAAATTCTCTGTTAGAGCCTAAGAGTTACCTCCTGAAAGCCTCTTTGTTGCTCAAATATGGTCTCTCTCTAAGCCAATCTCAGCATATAAACGTACTACCTTCCCCCTGGCATGGGACATGAATCTCAAGGATGAGCCCCCCTGGCAATGAAGAATTATTACCAAGTGTGCATGAACAATGCATCTGCAAAAAGATCTTGATGAAAAGGGGGAAATCATAAATACAAATGACTTTTATGGCTAAAAGACTTCAAAGTGAGTTGGGAAGTCATTCCAGAGGTTATGATTATGCACATTTCAGCAGGCTCTCATTGAATGCCACAGTAAACAGTGCCTCAAATAGCAGGGCTACTGCAGTCTCTAGGCACATCCAGAAACTATAATGCAGGGAAGACAGCTCAGGAATTAGGCACACTGTCAGGGGGCCTTACTTTGAAATTTGTACTCCCCAGTGTAAAAGAGTTAGACTCATTTATAATATTCCCTACAACTGGTTCCACTGCCCCTTTTAATTGAATCTATAATTATCATTATACTTGATGAATATATATCCCAGACACTTAAATCTTTGATCCATCCATGTGCCAGTTGAGCCCTGAGTTTCAGCAGAGTTGCAACATCTACTCTCCAGTTCAATGGACTCACCCAGGACAACTAACAAGGAGATGATGATGGACAACGCACATCCCAAGAAATGGAGAGCATGTGCAACTGCAAGCAAGATAATTTCACTATCCTGCCCCATGGGATCTAAGGTCCCTATCAATTAGAAGCACAGTGGACATTAACACCACAAGGTCCTCAAGATTGAGAATGAACTATAGCCAAAGTAGACATTATTATTCTACTATAGACTTATTATTCTAGCAATGGACAAACTCTTATCATTAATATAAAGTCAGTGGCCACCAGAGGTTCTGAGAAATGGAGAGGGAAGAACAGACTTAAAATGGGAACATTGGAGTTCTAGTGCATGACATTGGAGTGACAGATACAGGCTATTGTATATTTTTTCATAACCTACAAAATTGTGCAGGACAGCATGAAAATTATAATGTAAACTGTAATCCGTAGTTAGTAGCAATGCTTCAATATGTGTTCATCAATTGTAACAAATGTGCCACACTAATGAGGGATGTTATTGATATATGAAAGTGTAGGAGTGGGAGGGAGTGGGGAATATGATAATACATAATAATTTTTATGGAACATTTATATAATCTAAAATTCTTTAAAAATAGAAAAAATAAATAAAAAATTCTTAAAATTCACTACAAGCTTAACAGCTAATAAATAATCCTGTAAAATAGAAGGTACAATAAAAACACAAATATCAATAATGTTTTTATCCATTAATAAGGAACAGTTTAAATAGGAAATCAATAATAAAATTTCATATGCTAGAACAAATGTAAAACACAAATAACTTTGATTAAATTTAGGGAAGGTTTTAAAGGACATTATGGCAGGTTGATATATTCATGAATTATGAAAATAGATATTGATTTTGTTTGTAAACTGCTCTGTTCCTCTGGGCATGACACACTTTGATTGTATTAAATTAAAAGGTTTTACATTTATTTGATTATGTTAAGATTAAGGCTTTGATTCAACCACATCATTAGGGTGTTCAGGGTTAAGGTCACACTCCCTTGGTGGGCTATATAAAGGGACACTCACTCAAGAAGAACACAGAATAAGATTCACATGTAAAGAGAGAGCTCCACAGAACTGAAAGAGGAGACAACTTCAATCCTGCAGCTCCAGGAAGAGAGATGAGCCATTCGCCTGACACTTTACACCTGACCTTGTGAAGAGACCAGAGTAGCTGAGCCTGGAAAGAAATGGTTCTTCCAGCCTACAGCTGAGATCAGAAGGAGCTGGGACCATGGGACCTTAAGAGGAAAGAGGAAAGCTGAAAACTCGCAGATGTCTCTGGCTCTCTTATTTCAACATGTGGTAACAGACTTTGGTAAGGAAATAATGTTGAGCTGGACTCTTTAGTGCCTTGTAACTGTAAGCTGCTACCTCAAATAAATACCCTTTATAAAAGCCAAGAGATTTTTGGTACTTTGCATTAGCACACCTTTTGACTGACAATATAGACATATTTGCAGAAGTCATCAAAATTTTGATGAAATAGACACCAAATAATGATATATAAATGGAAGCATATTCCGTGTTCATAGATTTGAAGACTAAATAATCTTAGGGTGCCAATTCTACCCAAAATTGATTTACAGATTCAATGCTATCTCATGATATATTCCAAGATACAGCATAGCAGAAATGGAAAAGGCAATCAACAAATTTGTATGGAAGGATAAAGTAAAAATAGCCAAAATAGCCTTAAAAAAGAAGGATGTAGGAACCCTAACACTTCCCAATTTTAGGAATTATTATGAGGCTACAGTAATCAAAACATCACAACACTGGCACAATGGCAGACATAGATGCAATTGGAATTGAAGAAGGAGTTCAGAAATAAAACCTTTATGTCTATGGTCAATAGATTTTGAAAAGGGTGCCAAATCTACTCAATGGGGAAATAATAATTTTCTACAACATATGGTTGAGTGCCATTTTCCCTAAATATTCATGGAGTAATTATTTAGGTTTTGAAGGAGTGTGATTTTTATATCTCAATATTTTATAGGCATTTCAATACAGGCATACATTGGTGATATTGCAGGTTTTGTTCCAAAACACTGAAATAAATAAAATATTGAAATAAAGTGATTTACATGATTTTTTCCTTTCCCAGTATATATAAAAATTATATTATACTACACTGTAGTTTATTAAGTGTGTAATAGCATATGTCTAAGAAAAGTGTATACCCAAATTAAAATGTGTCACAGAGATATGAAGTAAGCACATGATGTTGGAAAGTGGTACCAATAGTCTTGCTCATTGCAGGGTTGCTGTTGCTACAAACCTTCAATTAAAAAAAAATCTGAGAGTGCAATAAAATAAGGTATGCCTTTATTCTCTGGGTGAGAAGACTTTTATACTGAATCAACAAGTCAAAATAAGTAAATAGGTATGACCATGACTCTGCATTCTTTAAATCCAAAAGCAAAATTAAGGAATTTAAAATTCCAAACTAGGAATTTTTTTCCCCTTAAATTCTAGGTAAGTTTGGCTTAAGCAGCATATATCACTCTCTGGAATTTCACATATCCCAACTCCAGATGTCTAGCACTGACATAAGACTCTGTGCAAAGTAGAATTTTATATATTCACACCAGACTTCCTTGTTCTAAAAGTAATACAATAACTCCACCAAGGAAGAATTCCCCACTAGCACCTCTCCTTTGTATTCCCTGGATTTATAACTTTTCACTGGATTATTTCTTTTCCTACTTATCTCCTTTTACAGTTTTCATTTTCTTTCTACATTTCTATCAAGTACTATAAAACATTTCCCTCTCTCAAATAGAGTTATTACTCTATATAGCTTGAAGCCCTTCCAAAAATTATAATCCCAGTTGTCACCTTTTATTCCAAGCTGCTGTCCCAGATGTGTTTTGTCTCTTTACAGCTTATCAAGGCATTTTTACAATCGATAATGCTTATCTAGGTAGGGGAAGCTTTATTGACACAGCAGTTGTGATTATAAACTCTATCTCATTTCACTAAAAGCAGGAATCAAATTTTAAGAAAATAATGATATTGTATCAGTAATAAAGTTATATATATATATTTTTTAACTTAACTGTCATCCATAGATTACATTGGGGTACACTGTGTTGGTGTACATTTCTATGGTTTTTAATATTTGTATTCTGTAACATATATATATATAATCTAAAATTTTACATTTGAATCGTTTTCAAATATAGAATTCATCCGTGTTCATATTTACCCTGTTGTGCTAACATCACCTCCATCCATTAGCAAAAAGATTACATCACCTTAAAGTAAAGTTCCATAACAATGGTCTGTTCAGCTGCAAACTATCAGGTGAATGGCTCAGGTTTCCCAGGGCTTCTTGAGTGTGTGCCCATTTATATAGCCCACCAAGGGGGTGAGACTTAAGCTGACATGATAGAATCCAAGCCCTAATCTTATTATAATTTAATCAAAAATACCTCAGCTGAATCTTGTACAATCAAAGGGGATCACATTCAGATGAACACTGCAGTTTACAACATAATCTCTCTTTTAAATTCATAAATAATCTAAAACTGCCACACTAAACTTTGAAATTTGGGAAAATATTACTTTCTCTTAATTGCATGTTCTCACAGGGATTTTATGTGTGCCCCATCCAAGATTTACACACTTGCAATACTTTCTCTCCAAGGCATCCCTAAATTATGGATATGGGGCAAAACTGCTTCTGGTGCATCTACAGAATGAGGGGGACCTGTGGTTGGTCTTTCAGGTCATTAATTTTCATAGGAATTCCCAGACAGTCCTTTCTTCATGACTTTTTGCCTGTTCTTATTCCACTAAATATTTCCAGGGATTTTCTATCATTATTGAGACTCAAGATCTTATAGAATTTTCTGTAAATCCAATTCAGCATAATTTGAAATTGCAAGGCAATTAATGCCCCAAGGGTTTTATTTTGACCAGTAAGAGATCACAGTTGTCAGATAATTTTTTCCTTATCTTATTTCATTGGAAACTTGTGCTTTGCTGATGTGCCTTTATTATTATTATTGTTGTTGTTGTTGTTGTTGTTATAGAATTGGTTTATCTCTTCTGAATGAAAGTGTGACAAGTGATATGTGAGTGTCTCTCTTTCGAATTTTGAGCCTAATTCTTTTTTGTTCCTCTTTTATTTAATGAAGATTCATTTATAGTTTGAGTAGAACAAATATTGTAGCTAATAATGTGGAATGGCAGTATAATGTAAAAACTTTGGTGCAATTATTTTATTGAAAACTAGTAAAGGAGAGAAGTACAGATTTCAGATTGGTCATTTCCAAATATTTGCCAATATAGAAGTATACAGAATAAAGTCTGCCCACCTACAGATGTACAAGTTGTAATTCCTAGAACCTGTGACACTCTTACCTTTAATGGAAAAATGGGCATTGCTCTTTGAATCAGTTAAGGATGTTGAGATGGGCTAATTATCCTGTACTATCTGCATTTGCCCAACATAATCACTAAGGAATTTACAGAGGAAAGAAAGAGACAGGTGTGTCAGAGGCAGAGAAGGAAATGTGATAAAAGTGGTAGGTTGGAGTGATGTGTTGGTTGGCATGAAGGGGTCCATACACCAAGGAGTAAAGATACCCTGTAGAAGGTGGAAAAGGGAAGGAATGCAGTCTGCTGACACCAGGAGTATTAGTGCAGCAAACCCATTTTAGATTTGTCTTCCAGATCTGTGAGATAACTTTGTTTTGGTATAAGCCACTAAGTTTGTAGTAATTTGTTTCACCAACCATGCATAACTAATGCATGAGACAGAAAAATTACTTTTAGAAAATTAGTATGTGAAAATCAAGTTAAAAGAAAAAATACTATCATTTTCTTTCTTGACCTCAATTAACTTAACAAAACATATATTATTGGTAATATTGCAATGTGAGTTTACCATTATTGCTTTAATTCTCTTCACCTAGCCAGAGGCAAGGAGAATCATTTTTATTACTGGGCAATATACTTTTCTAATTGCAAGTGTACTGGCTGGTGAAACCAAACATGCCCCTAGTAAATTAAAATCAAACAACACACAAAAGTCAAAAGCATAAAAACCTGAAAAGCTAATGTAATTAAATTATTACCAATTTTGTATCTTGAGATCAGAAATAATCATCATATATTTTGACTTTTCTGCCTTCAGTTCTGTTTATTCTTGACCATAGTTAGAAATTCAAACACTGACATGAGACTCAGAGTTATAGGTTTTGTTTTGTTTTTCACCAGAATGGAAATATGAAAATGTAGTTAATTACTTGACTCCATCTTCACTCTGCATGCCATGCCTACTTTCTCCCAATTCACCTCATGTTGAAAATTTTTTACATGTACATAGATGTTTCACATGACTATCAGGTCCTTGAGAAATTATGGCAGCTTTAGGAAAATTACTTTTATCTTTTTTTAACTTTTCATTCCTGATCACACTAATTAAAATGCTAGGAGGAGTATATTTAAATTTATGGTTTCACTACAAAGGTGATTCTATACAATAATGTTTAGCATATGAGAAATTTTAATTCTATGCCATACTTGAAAGCATGTAAATATTTTGCTTGGGTGGAATAAAAGTGATGAAATGTAGAATCATCTTATGGTTTTTCTCAGAATGTTGTGCCATACCTCTATCCATGCGTTTTGAAGCATTTTTGTGCTTGGTTTCTTTTTTCCCCTAAAGTTTTATTTGTCTGTGATATAAATTGACTTTGAAGAATAAGATAACAATATGCCCATAAAAGATTGTGAAATAGATGTTAAAAGGGTATAAAAAATAAATAAAACCTTTAGTAATTGAACAAAAGATGGGAATTGCAGAGAAAATAATCTTGCTGTTACTTCCTTGCTTAGAAATTACAAGTTATTATGTTGTATTTATTTAATTTAAAATTCTTATTTATTCCATATGTTTGATTTAATTTTATAATTGATATATTTTTATGTATTGTACAATTGGCTGCAAATTTTGGGTTGGAATAAAATGCTTTAAGATTGTTCCCATTAAAATTAAATTAAAGTAATATAGCCATTTATTACCTCTTCATTCAAAAACAGGATTTTCAGAAGTAAATTTAAATGTTAAATAAGCAAACTGTATTTGTAAATTTGTATTATTTTGAAAAAGTGGCAAGGTTTATTTAGGAAACTCCAGTGACATCCTTGTTCTAGAAAATTAGAAGACTCGGCATTGATATCAATAAGGTATAAACAACCCAGGCTATTTTATCAGTATCTAATGAGGGATTGGAACTTGGTTGCAAACTGGATATGCACAAGCAAAGAAATCATGTTTCAATTCTACCTGACATAATATGCAAAAATCAACTCAAATTGATCAAAGATTTAAACACAAAACCAATATAAAAACTTTGGTAGCAACCTTTTTAACCTGAGATTTGTTTGAGATTTCTTAGATACGACAAGAAAAGTGAAAGCAACAACAACAACAAAATAGATAAGATGGATTTCATCCAAATTTTAAAAAATGTGTACTTCAAAAGACATTATCAAAAAATGAAATGAAAACTTACATAATGAAAGAAAATAATTGCTAATTATATATCTGATAAAAGTTTAATATCCAGAATATATAAAGAACTGCTACAATTGAATAAGAAATAGACAAATCAATTTTATAAAGCACAAATGATAAAAAGACATTCCTCCAAAGATATACAAATGGTCAATAAGCACAAGAAGAGACACTGAACATCACTGATCATAAAGAAAATGCAAATAAAAAAACACAGTGAGATACTACATCACAACCACAAGTTTGGCTATTATTAAAACATAGAAAATAACAAGGGCCTGAAGTGCCAAAGAAAGCAGAAAATTTGGAACTCTTATACATTACTGGTGTGATTATAAATAGTACAGGCACTGTGGAAAGCAGATTGGCAGTTCCTTAGAAAGTTGAGCTTAGAATTATCACATAACCCAGGGATCTTATTTCTGAGTATTCACCCAAAGAATCGAAAACTAGCATTTAAATAAATATTTGTATATCAGTGTTAGTTGAAACATTATCTACAATAGCTAAAAGGTGGAAGCAATGCAATTGTCCATCACAAAAAAATGGTTAAACAAAGTGTGGTAAAAACATTCAATGGAATACTGTTCAGTCATAAAAAAGAATGAACTTTTGATACATGTCTTCAGAGGTCATTAACCTAGAAGACAACATGTTGAGTGAAATAAGTCAGACACAGATAGATGAATACTATGTAGTCTCACTTCTTATATGAAATACCTACAACAAATTTATAAAAGACATGTAGTAGATTGCAGGCTACCAGGGACCTGGGACATAAGGTTAATAGGGGATTATTGCTATCTTGTTACAGGGTTCCTGTTTGAGGAGAGAAAATATTTGGGGTAATGGATATTGGTGATGGTGATAGAATACTGTGAATGTAATTATTATCAATGAACTGTGCACATGAAAGTTGTTAAAATGGTAAATTCTCAGTTGTATATAGGTTACTACAATAAGAATTTTAAATATCATATATATTAAATGCCAGTAACATTTGGTTTACTTTGTCACATTTTCTAGTCTACTTTATAAGAGAAATGGATGTGTCAGCATAGTTCATCCTTAAATAGTCAGGTATTAAACATAATACCTAGGATAGGTAAACATTCTAAACATATTTATCTACTAATTAACTGAGAAGGGATGTATGGGTGAATGAATAAACTACTTAAATATCCATTCCAAAAATTCCATAATTGAACAGGATTTTTCTCCAGGATTTTATTCAGATTTTAATGTTATTTTAACTTTGCTAAAGAAATGGTGGACACTTGCATATCTAAAATATTCACAACTTTAAGGCTTGATAGGTCCACAGAGCCCCTGGTCCTAGTTGGCACATGGAGAGCTGGTAGTCTTTGGTCTCACCTAAAACTCTGGCATCTAATATAGGTTTGAATAGAAGAGACACATGGGCCATGTGCAGTAAAGACATATTTCTGTCAGACTCTGTCACTCTCAGGAGCAAGCATTCCAAATTAGGGCCCACTGGTAAGGCACCAAACTCTAGGGCTATCCACCCTGATTTAGGACCTGGATATCTCCAAAGCCTTCAGGAGGCCTTCTGTTTGGGGTGATATCCATATAGGAAGCCTAGGAGGTCCTACTGGGGTGTGCATAAGTGTTACCTCTGGGTTGACCTCCTGACTCACCTTGAAGTCTCTTAGCCCTATGAACTCATTTGTCTTTACCATTTCCCCCTTTTATTCAAAGTCTTTTTCCAGTCATACTGCCCATTGGCATTTGTTAGTAGTCCCTCGTTGCCAGGGAGGCTCATCCCCTGGAGTCATGTCCCACAACAGGAGGAAGGTATTGCATTCATATGCTGAGTTTGGCTTAGAGAGAGGTCACATTTTAGCAACAAGGAGGTTCTCCAGAGGCAACTCCTAGGCACCCCATAACACTATGCTGTTTCAGTTTCAAGAGCAAATACACATAAGGATAGTCATCAATAACAAGCACCCATCAATGGATCATCCTCCTTTGCCAGACACTGCCCCTGCACTTTGGAGGATGTTGCTACTTTCTGAAAATATGGCAGAGCTCTTCAAGATGGGAATTCAGTGTTCTCCCATTTATTGAGCAATTCTTCACCCCATGGCCATGCCCCATGAGCACTTGAACAATTATGCATGCCTTTTATGTATGTTCAGGTGGACTTCCTCCCATGCACCCCCATACCTGACACCCCCCACCAATGATCCTCTCCCATCCTTGCTGTGACCCTTCTGTGATCCATAGCCTCTTCAAATGTGAAGCCATAACAATAGCCAATTGCAATGAATAGGAAAATGAAATAATAATGATAATTAAATATGAGTTAAAATATATGAGAACTTAAAAAATAAAAATCATTAAAACATTTAAAAAAAGAAAAATGAAAAGATATTATTAAAGGATTGGGTTATTCAAAAAATGTGAAATTATATATATATATATATAAATTTTTTTCTGATTGTGCCTTGGTGCAATATCTGCTGTCCAGTCTGTTTTGTGGCACTTTCCTCTTCTCACTCTCAAGCATCCCACCATTTTTCATTTAATTTTCAAAGATGTTTTAGGTCACAGCAGAGTTACACACAGAATACAAGACAATCTCATATACTCAATCTCCTCCTCCATTCCTCCCCCATACCAAAACCTTTTTGTGTGTGGATGGCAGCACCAACATAACTGACATACAGATAGTGAAACATAGTTCCCAAACATTGTCATTGGTCCACATCAAGGTCCACATTTTAGATCATTCACCTTTATAAATTTTGAAGACTATCACACTGTCCTGTGTCCTCCACCACAAGGCAATGGAAAACACTTCCACAGGCCACCATATGCCCCCCATTCAAGCCACCCCATCCCTCTCCACCCCCCAGGGACAATTTAAAACTTCAATAAGTTCTTTGGGAAGCCTCCAAACAATTGGTTTTTCTTATTTTAAAAGTGCCTTTGGAGAATGGCTTGACATGAAAATTTACGGAATTAAGGTTGAGACAAAAGTGTTTATATAATAGATATAAAAGCAGAATTAAAAAAAAACATTGATGACTATGATTAAATCAATCTATTTTTTTTTATTTTGGTTAGGAGTCACAGGAAAAATATCACCCTGGTCTGGGTTTGTCTCTGGGGAGCCTAGAAAATTATGTTCATGTGCTAACCCACTCCTGTGCCTGTAAAATGCAGTGTAATGGGAACTTGTATTTGGATTCAATTAAGGGACCTTTAATTAGATTGCTTTTGATTAGTTAACTTTAGGGCCTTTGTTTGGACTATGTCAGTAAGACAAGACCCAGGTTAGGTAAAGCCTTGGTACTATAAGCTTTTACACCAAGTAAATTTCCTTTATAAAATCCAACCCATGTCTAGTATCTCTGCTTTGGCAGGCTTTGGCAAGCTTTGGCAGGCTTTTGTAAACTAATACAGTAGTGTTCTAACTAATAGCAGGAAACTTACACTTACTGTAAAACAAGAAAGAAAAACATATTTATGAAATGTAGAAATATTCTTCAAAAGTTATATTGCTTGGGAGATGTGAAAATGAAGAAAGCAGTCAAAAAATCTACCTTTTTATCCCTTTTAATCATAATAAGATTCATGGTATTTTGTCTGGTTCAATAATGTTTAGAGTGAATATTACCAAAAACAAAACAAATATATAACATGTAGCTAAAAGACAAAGCACAGGACTCAAGGCTCCAGTAACATATGTATTTCAATGATTTCATTGTAACTAACTTTGAAAGCCAATATTTGCTAATTTTCAAAAATAAATACATTTGATGACAAAAATTAAATTATGTGAATCTCTTTCACTAATAAGCAAAACTGAAATATTTTAAAAAGTTATTTATTAAGCATAGCTTTTAGTCAATGAGCTAAGCCATAAATACATAAATACATATTTTTTAGATTTGAAACCCTATAGTATTTATGTTAGAACATTATGAACTCAGATGTATCATTAAGCTGATGGCAAATATTACATTATGGGTATTTTAATTTGCTAAGTTTGCTGATGCCAAATTGCATAAACTGATTGGCTTTTATAATGGGGAATTTATTAGTGTAACAGCTTACAGTTTCAAGGCTGCAAAAATGTCCAAATCAAAGCATCATAAACGATGCTTTCTCGTGAAATGTCAGCTGCTAGGAGATCTTGGAGTCCTGACACATAATGAGGCAAGATGGTGGGTCTGCCAGTCTCTCTCTACATTCCCCTGAAGCTCAACTGTGGGCAATCAGGCATATATCTCTGGGCTACATCTATGTGAGGCTCTGAGGGATAATCTGTCTTTCTGCAGCTACCGGTGAGACTCGAATGTGCTCTTTCACATGGCAGGCTCAAAATTGTAGAGCTCCATTTCTGTGTGCCTCTTTCTCTATTTATATAAGACTCCAGTAAGAGAGTAGAGACCAAACGTAGGTCATGCCTCACTAAGTAGTCCAATCAAAGCCCTTAAGTGATTTAATCAAGTTACCTAATCAAACTTCTCTTCAGAGAATTTAATTAAAATTAATTAACCACAGGAATTGAGTGGTTCAAAAACATAATCTTTCTAGTATTCACAAAATTCAAAATGTCACAACTCTGTTTTGGAGGTAGCAGAGTAAATCCTAAGGGAGAATTGGAATAAAAGAATATTGATTCCAATCTATCCAAAGGCAGCCTGAAAGCATGAGCCAGGAGCACCATCTCCTTGCTCTTCCTAGAATGTGCCCTGCAGGGAGATGCAAGTTTTAGGCAATAAAGCAGTGTAAGAATAAATCAATTCTAAATGGGCTGGGGAAAAGGAATCTAAGCTTTAGAACATATAATTGAGAAACCTGAATGGGGGAAATTCTACTTCATAGGGATAGGGGAAGTATCACAATTCCTGCAAACAGGAAAACTTATGAGGCCCCAAACAAGCCCATGACAACACACAGGCTCAGAAAAGAGGAGGAACCAAGACTTTTGACTCTGGCTGATCTTGATCAATTTTCAAAGCCACTGAAAAATGTTTTTTGCATTAATATTTTTTCTTACCTCCTGTCACTCAAGGATATATCTGTCATATAACTAGTTGTTTATAAATGTAATAAAAACACAACTCAGGATCTAAATCCCAAAGATAAAATATTAAAATAATGAAATGTACTTCATGAAACAAAAATCTACAAGACAAAAAATGTAAGAAACTACAGTCCTTTTAAAGGAAAAACTTCAGAAAACATGAAAGAATAAGACCATTTGTTAGAAATTTTTAAGAAAGAATCAGTGAAATGAAATATAGCACATTTGAAATAATTCAGACTAAAGAAGTGAAAGAAAATAAAGAGAAAAAAGTGAACAGAGCCTAAGAGACATGTGAGACACCCTCACAAATACCAATTGTCATAGCAGATGTTCAAGAAGATGAGAGAAAGGGGCAGGAAGAATATTCAAAGAAATAATTGTAGAAAACTTCTATAACTTAATGAATTAAATACATGCATTCACAATCAAGTAAACCAGGAACAACAAACTGAAAAAACTTGAAGAGCACCGTGGTCAAACAGTGGCAAACCTGTAGAATGCAAAGACAAAGAGAGAGTTCTGAAATCTGCAAGATAAAAGCAACATGTTAAGTAAAAGGCAGTCCCTATAAAATTAAGTGCTAATTTCTAAGCAAAACCCATAGAGGCATGAAAGCAGTGGGATGAATTATTTAAATGTTAAAAGAAAATAAATCCAAGAGAGAATTTTATATCTGGCAAGGTTGTTTTAGGAATTAGAAAGAGACCAATATATTGCCAGATAAACAAAAGCTGTGGGAGATCATCACCAGTTGACCTCTCCTATAAGCAATGCTACAGGGAGTTCTTTAGATATAAAAGGAAAGACACTAGATGGTGGATCAAAACAACATAAAGAAATAAAGATTTTTAGTAAAGTAATCATACGGGTAATTACTAGTATTATACTGTATTGAGTTTTAATGTAATTAAATATTTATTTCTACATATTTTAAAAAGCACATTCTTGAAAAGTAATTACAAATCTATGATTTAATGGGCTGAGTGCATAAAGTTATAAATTGCGAGAAGTACAACCACAAAATGAAGGATAGTGGGGTATAGGAACAATGCTTGTGTATGTTGTTGAAGTTAAGTTGGTATCAAATTAAATGAAATTATTATAGTTTTAGGACATTGTATTTAAGACCAATATTAACCACAAAGAAAAATCTGAAAAAAATTACCAAAAGGAAATGAGGAGGGATCAAAATAATACAAAACAAAATATCAAAGAGATATGACAGCTATAAATGGAAGAATTGAGGGATAACAATGGTGCAAAACCAACAAAGTACAAATTGCAAAATGGTGGAACCAAATTCTACATTATTAATATTTACTTTAAATGGAAATAGACTAAGTTTTCCATCAAAAGGCAGAGAATGGCATTATGGTTAAAACTATATGCTTTCTACACAACACTCACCTTAATTTAAAAACACATTAGTTGAAATGGAAAAAAGAAAAATATTCCATGCAAATAGTAACTAAAGACAACTGTGGTAGCCATACAAATATAAGATAAAATAGTGTTGAAGCCCAAAACTGTTATAAGGACAAAGGATTATACTATATACTAAAAAAGTAGTCAAGTCAACAAGAAGACATAACAGTTATAAGTATTTATGATTAGAAACAGCAAAGGCACAAAACAATGAAGAAAATATTGGAATTTTGAAAGGTGAAAGAGATGATTTTATGATCTAGTAATAAACATCAATGCACAACCTTTAATAATGGATAAAACATTTAGCTAGAAGATTGGGAAGAAAGTGGAAGACTTGAGTGATACTATAAGCAGTCAAGCGCTGGGATATGTAAAACACTTCACCCAATAAGATCAGAATACACATTCTTTTCTGGTGCACATGGATGTTTCTACAAAATAGATGATATGTTAGAACACATTACAAGACTTGGTAAATTTAACAAGATTGCATCATATCATGAATGTTCTCTGACAACACCAAAATAATGCTAGAACCCAAAAAGAGAATGATAACTGAAAAATTCTCTGATATGTAGAAATCAAAGAGCACACCCTTAAACAAAAAATATGTTAAAGAAGAAATCACAAAGGCAATTGGGAAATATCTTGAGGTGAATGAGCAAAATCAAAACATAACAAATCTTATGGATTCAGCAAACGCATTTGTAAGATGGAAATTTTTACCTCTGAATTCTTAAAACAAAAAAATCAGAAAAATCTTCAATGTGAAAACTAAGCTCACAACATGAGGTACTAGAAAGAGAAAAGCATAATAAATTCAAAGGGAATAATTAGAATGAAATTACAAAGATCATAGTAGAGATAAAGAGTAAGAAACACAATAGAGAAGTTCAATGAAATCAAAAGCTATTTCTTTGTAAAGATTAATAAAATTGACTAAATTTATCTAATTTGACAAAAACAAAAAGGGAGAGGACAGAAATAATAAGTAAAATAAAAAATGAAAAGAGGCTAAACATTCACTATATTAGAAACCATGCATGTGTCCCCAGATCTAGTTTTTCTCCCTAGATGTGGTCTTTAGAATGCTGGTGACAAACTAAGCCTGACTTATTATATGGTCATCTTCTATGGGAAAGACTGTAGCTTTGGTTATCTTTGGTCAACCTTAAGAGATATAGCAGGGGGAAGGATGTGGCTTGGGTGGTTGGGCATTAATCTCCCATATGGAGGGACCTGGGTTCAATGCCCTGGATCTCCAGGTAAAAATTAAAAAAAGAAAATATAGAAGGCACATAGGCCGCTAGGCCCCATGCATGGGTACACCACCAGGCCCCATGCACAGGTGCACTGTGAAGACCCCATAAGCCACGCAGCAGGATGATGACATAATGGGAGATTGACACAAGGGAGAGCCAAGATGAGAAGCACTGAAAAACCAGGAACTAAGGTGGTGAAGGCAGTAGTAGGATGCTTCTCTCCCTCATCGGAGGTACTGAGGATTGAATCCCAGTGAAGACAGGAGGAGAAGGATGAGAAGAAAAGGCAGGAAATAGATACAGAGAGTTGCCCAGTGATTGGACACAGAAACAGCAAAAATGGCGGGGGGGGGAGCAGTAAAAATGGATAAAAGTAAATAAATGAATAAATAATTTCTGAAAAAAATGTATAGGAGAGAATGATTCAAAGTATAGTTAGTAGTAATAATTTGATGATGCTCTTTCATGATTTGTTAACAAATGTATCATAACAATGCAGCATGTTTGTGTGTGTGGGGGGGTGCTGTGTGGGAGCCCTGTATGATGTTATGCATGTTTGGTTTGTAAGATCACGATGTTTACTGAACACATATAGGTTATGTATATTCATGTGTGGATAACATACTTCAATAAATTGTTTAAAAATTTTAAAAATAAAAAATAAAGAAATGGAAAGAGGGACATTACCATCCACCCCACAGTAATAAAATGGAGTATAAAAGGATATTATGGGGGCTGGCTGCAGCCCAGTGGAAAGGGCACTGGTACACCACATGGGAGGCCCTGGGTTCAGTTCCTGGGGGCCTCTCCAAGCGGGGCAGACCGTCTTGAGGGAGCAAGCCGCTGTGGGTGGGACACAGCCACCATGGGCAGGGCAAAAAGCTGCCATGGGCAGGGCAAAAAGCCGCCATGGGCAGGGCAAAGCCGCTACAGGCATGGCAAGTCACCCAGGAGCAGAACAGAGACACCCGCAAGCAGAGCAGAGTCACCTGCCAGCGGGGCAAGCCGCCTGCGAGTGGGCAAGCCCACCGCTCACCAGTGAGCTGACTCAGAACATCCCTGCAGCAGCGGGGAGACAAAAAGCAGACACAGAAGAACACACACACACACAAAATGAACACAGCAAGAACAAGCAGAAAGGGGGGGGGAGATATGTAAAAAAAAAAAGGATATTATGATGAAAGATGATGAAAGAGATTGAATCAGTAATCAAACCTTGCCAACAAAGAAAAACACGGGAACAGATGGGTGCACTGGAAAATTTCACCAACTTTCAAAAACAACAATCTTACTCATATTCCTCCAAAAATTGAACTGAAGGGACTATTTCCCATTTTAATTTACTAAAAGCTGCAAAGGAAATATACTAGAAATGGCTTGGCTTTTACAATGGGAATTTATGAGTTTAAAAGCTTACTGTTGCAAGACTGAAAAAATTTCCAAATCAAGCCTTCACCGAGACTGACCTTCACCGAGACTGACCTTCACCGAGACTGACCTTCAGCAATCCTGACATCCTCTCTCACATTGCAAGGAACATGGTAGCATCTACTAGAGTTATCCCTCCTTCTCTGGGCCTTGTTGCTTCCAGGTTCTTGCTTCCTCCAGCTTTTTCTAGGCTACTGTTGCCTTCTCTTTGCTCCTATGGCTTTCTCTCTCCTGGGTTCCATTGATTTCAGCTTCTGGCATCCAATAATTTTACTCTCAACTGCAAAGTGTTTTTTTTCTATCTCTAGGGTTCCATCTCTCCATATTCATCCCATTTATAAAGGACTCCAGTAAGAGGATTAAGACTCACCTTGCACTATGCCTTACTTAAGTAATCTAATAAAAAGATTCTTAATGGAAACTAAACCAAACACCCCATCTACAATAGTTTCACACCCAAAGGAATGGATGAGCTCTAAGGACATGATCTTTTTTGGGTACATACAGTCTCAAACTACCACAATTCCTTACTCATTTTATGGGGTGAGCATCACTCTAATATGAAAACTAGATAAAGATATAACAATAAAATTATAGACTAATATCCCTCATGAAAATTTATGCAAAGAGACTCAATAAAACACTGGCAAAGAAATTCCAATGGCATGATCAAAGAAATACACCATGATCAATTGAGATATATCCCAATATGCCATGGTTGCTCAACATAAGGCAATCAACTAATGTAATTCTTCACATTAATAAAATAAAGCAAAAGAGTGAAAACAAATAAAATAAAAATATGACCATCTAAATTGATGCAGATAAATCATTTGGCATAATCCAGCACACTTCTTGTAAAAACACTAAAAAAAAAAAACTATGAATAGTAGGAAATTAACTCAAAATGATCAAGGTCTTATAGGAAAATCCCACAACTAACATCACGTGCAAGCTCAAGACAAGGATTCCCACTATTACCAACATTATTCAAAAGTGTTGTGCCAGCTTTAACCAGAGTAATTAAGCAAGAAAAAGAAATAAAA